>CM055838.1:19563916-19706416 GCA_029490765.1 Euthynnus affinis
CACACAATACACACTACAGGTTTAAGTATTGACCTATGGCCAGACATCTCGGATCTACCTGCAACCTTGAAACAGAAGGCAGGAGAACATAATATTGATCCAAGATTAGTGTTTACCGATCAACTCTCTGGCCTCATCTATCACACGGTCGATAAGCAAAAGAGCAGTAGGCCTAGCTGAGCCCAAGTGGAGGTAGGCGTCTCTTGCTGCAACTTGAAAAACAGGAACTCTAAACAGCAACACATCTCCCACCTGCATTCAAACAGTAAATAATGCTAGTACATTTATGATTAAAACAATTTAATGCTATAATAACAATTAGGAATCTGTTAATTTTCTGCTTCACTGAGGGGAACAAAGCAGGTGGGGGTGGAGGGGAGAAGGGGGGTGGGGACAGTTTGTATAGCAATATCCTTTGAGATCACATTACATGGCGGTGGAAGCGACTGAAGTGACATCCCAGGCCATTGGTACTTGTGTACATCCATTCGTCTGTCAGCAATAAAATAATTACTACATACTGATAAAACATCTGGTTTTGTATTGCACCAAATAGATTCTCTAGTTTTACAGTAGGGGGTTGGTAGTGGGACATGGGATGTGCAAAAATATGGGGGAGGAATCTGTGTAGTGGGAATAATAATCTCAGATGGAATAGTGCAAGAAGTAGATCTGACACCGACATACAGTATATGCTTTGGGTGAAAACGAGACAACAATCGCATAAAAGGTAACTGAATCAAAACAATACAGATCCCACAAACCAACAAAAATCAATCAGGATCTACTTTCTACAACTGCATAATGCCATTTCCTTCATCACTTCACATAAACCTCGACATACTGAGGGGCTAAACACGTAGTCATTTAGAACATGTATGTTTGGGCTAATTGTGGTTCGGTTTGGAGAAAAATAATGACACAAAGTATTTGGTTTTAGTAAAGGCTGACAGCCAAATAGTTCCAACATAACATTTTATAGTAGGGGCCCATACACTGATCATGATTTGAGTAAAGATGTGGGCTTGTTTGATCCATAACAATCCTTCATTCAAAGCACGTTTTTTGGCGAATGACTAGCGACAGTGACTGTAGCATCAAAGATTAAATATTGCAAACGAGGCTCGGATTGAGAGAATGTTTGTCAGTAAATTTCAAACCTAAAATACAAAAAACAAATTTTTAAATTAGAAGTTTTGAACTTAACCAGTGCCAAAGTTGGTGACTATAATTTTTTCAATTTAAGAGCTGTACATTTTAATGGTGGAGACAATAACTCATAGTAGTTAAAGTTTAAATTGTTACTGGTGTCATATGTTGTTTGATAATGAGGTATGTTTTTGGGGCAGACAGCACTGTCTTTATGCAGTCAAGCTTTATCTTTCCTTCCAATACAGCCACTTTTACTGGGCTCGCTGTAGGAGCAAATATCCCATTTAAACTCTGTTTGATGTTATGAGTTGATCTACTATACATGTTCAGAAAGTAAAAGGCATTGACGTTTAAAAAAAAAAAAAAAAAATCAAACATTCTGTACATACATATCCATGGATAAAAATAGTGCAACATCAAGCTTTTGTTAAGTTAGACTGCTACATAATTGCTGAGGGTAAGACTGAACCATAGTGGGATGGTCAGTCCTCGTGGTCAGCTCAATGTCCAAAGGCACCACGTTAAACCACAGTCCCTTTCCCAGGAAGGAGGCCTCATGCTTCATTTAGTTTTCTGTCAGAAAAGAAAGAGAGCACATGTTGATTTTGTAGTTTGAAACTGAAGCTTGATAAAAGTTGATCTCTTAAGTGATATTCAAGAAAAGCAGCAAAGTAGTTACCAAACACAAAGTCGCACCATCTCGGCCCAGTTAGGCCCCTCATTCGCGATTGTCTCAATATTTTCGCTGGTTGAGGTTGTGGTGGTTCAGTAGACACAACCCCAGGACTTTTATATTTGCCTTTCTGCCTCACCACTGGCGCCTCCTCCTGCTCCTGGACTGATTTAGGTGCAGAAGCTTCCAGCTCTCTAGAGGCAGTCCTCCTAGTCATGCTCCTTTTTCTGTTTTCTTTCACAGTTTTAACAACTCCTACCAGTTCCCTCTCCCTTCCTGCAAACATGTATGCAGAAGGTGACCCATCATCCAGTGTCACAGTACAGGAGTCCCACTCCTCCTCAGCTGATTCGTTGTCTGGAGAGTTGATCTTTCTCAGAAACACCCGGCACTCCTTCAGTGTCTCAGGACTCCAGGCTTTAGAGCAGAGGTTCTGCTCTTTGGGTACATCCACAGGCTCCTGTGTTTGGTTGACAGAACTGGTGGCAGAACTGTTCTCCAAACAGTTGGATAACAACTGATCTTTTGCTGATCTGCGTAATACTTTACGTTTTGGTTTTAGTCCAGTTACTATGTGTCCATGTGAACTTCTTGTTGTTAGTTTTATGTTTTTCTTATTCCTCTGCCTCTTCCGCCATCTCTCCCTTTCTTTCCGGGTTAGGAACCTTGTCCTTGCCCTAAACAGCGTGGCCTGATATTTTCTGAATGCTCTGCCTTTCCATCGTTGGGCTCCCTGATTGCGTTTGCCTGTTTCAAACCTGGCTGTGAAAAGTTGTCGCCGAATATTGTGTGTTGATTGAGGTGCCTTATTCCTCTTTCTCAACCTTTTTTGAGCCTGCTCATGTTGGAAAGGACTTTTTGGCACAGTTTTGGCAAACTTTTTGATGTGTTTGCGGAGTCGCTCTGCCTGAGGACTGTGACAAACACTTTTTATGTTGGCTGTACGAGGGAAGTGCATAAGTTCATAAGGATTACGTGAGCTTGCCTTCTTGACAATACCTAAGGACTGTGTTTCTGTGGTCTGCATGAACCATGAACAAAGCTGCTGCATGCTACAGGTCCTTGGTTTGTTAGGAGAACAGTCAAATAGCGATCGAACCACAGATGAACGTTTTGACTTCTTGGTAAATGAACTGTTGCCCTCAGTGCCCGATTTAGAATTAAGGCCTATTTCTTCTTGGTTCTCCACAGTGTCTGGGACCCAGGTATCGGAGATGAGTCGTATTCGTCTGGCAAGCTCCTGGTTCATGCTTTTTTCCTCAGCTGATGCTGCCCACCACCTTAGTGTCTCTTTTGGAGTATAGATTGAGTCTACAGACACCCCTGCCACTCTACTCAGGTCCTGAGAGATGCTCTTCCTCTCTCGTCCACAGAGCTGTCTTTTCTCCCCTGAAGTTTCTACACTACCCTGTTGCTCCCCCTGTTTCCTTTCATTGCTGGCCTTGTTTAGCAGAAGTTGTTTAGAGCGCCGTAGCAGAGCGTATGATCTGGAGGTGGCAACAGCGTGCAGAAAGTAAATAGAGGGCTTCCTCACTCTCATTGAATGACGCACTGCTACAGGCTGATTCTGCTTTTTGTCTTCGCTTTCATCCTTTGTCTCTATTCCTTCCACTGTCTGACTTCTTTTGCTCATTGACTGACGACTGATTGTCCAGGGCTCTTTGGCAGATCTGAATTCTGGTAGGAGTGTTTTCTTATGAATTAGTGCCTCAGGAGACCGTCTAGTTTCCTTATTTATCTGAATTTTACGTTGCTTGGGTGACACTGTAGTTACTGTGACGGAGATTCCAGAGATTTTAACTTTAGCAGGTCTACCTGGTTTCCTTGAAGGTATACCATCGTCCCGCTTCTGACATTTGAGGTTACTGCTAGAATGTGGTGCAGACTCTTTCACAGGGCTGACAAAATTGAACTCCTCTGATGATTCTGTTGACACTTTTTTGATAGTACCTGGACTGATCTTAGAGTTGTGCATTAAAATGCCCAATTCACTTCTAAGGCCCACTGCTTGGCAAGCATCATTGAATTCTGTTTGCAGCTGGTCAAAGCTCTCAGACACCACGCGTTTGTTTCTCCTTGAACGGCCATACACTACTGTTATTTTGAGGTTCTTGTTTACATTCTCCTCAGTGTCAGATGCTAAATCTGATTTTCCATTTACTGTTTTAGCCCCTATTTCTGCATCCAGAGCCTTCTCCTTACGTGGTCGACCAATTGGCCTCTTCACTTTTTGCTCCAGCTGTGGTCCCAGCTTCTTTGGCCGTCCTGGACGCCTTTTTGGAGGAGTGGTTTCATGGAAAGATAGTAAGTCACCTGGTGATCTCTGGCTGTCAGTTCCAGCTACACGCTTAGTTGGAGTACCATCACCTGATCTCCTGGAACTTATCTTAGGTGATGAAGAAACTGACTTGGGTGAAGAGGCAGATTTGGCTGGTGAAATACCTGACTTGGATGGCGAAGAAGATTTGCCTAATAAAGAAGCAGACTTGCCTGATGGAGAAGCAGACTTGGCTGGTGAAGAAGCAGACTTGCCCGATGAAGAAGCAGACTTGGCTGGTGAAGAAGCAGACTTGCCTGATGATGAAGCAGCCTTGGCTGGTGAAGAAGCAGACTTGGCTGGTGAAGAAGCAGACTTGCCTGATGAAGAAGCAGACTTGGCTGGTGAAGAAGCAGACTTGACTGATGAAGAAGCAGACTTGGCTGGTGAAGAAGCAGACTTGCCTGATGAAGAAGCAGACTTGGTTGGTGAACAAACAGATCTGGCAGGTGAGGTAGCAGACTTTAGTGGTGAAGAAATAGATTTTGAACGTGGAGAAGCGGTGCTCTGGCTTTTCTTTTTCTCAGGTGTTCCAGACCATGAGGACTCTTCACATGGATCAAAGGATTCCTCTCCTTGTGCACTAGATCCAGAGCCTGCTGATTTTAGACTATATTTGACTCCTTCCTTATCCTTTACCGGCGACACAAACATGAGTTTAATTGGACTAGTGTACTGGACTGGGGAGTTCAGAGGGCTCTCGCCACTGGTAGCAGACTGAATGGTGACACCCATATTTGATGGGTTTTTGGGCTTTCTTGATGCTGTCTTTGAGACCTGTAGTCTTTTTGGAGATGATCGTAACCTTCCAAAAGGCTTGTCAGCACAGTCGCTGCCATTTATCCTATTGTCAGAGCAGTGTTTCTTTCTCTTCTCTTTGGCAGCTGCAGTTTGTGGAAAGACCTGGCTTTCATCTTTTGACTCTGTATAAGATGCCCCACATTGTTCTCTCTGTGTTGATTCAGAGGCAAGCTCCCCTGTATGCTCAGGTGAGGACAGAGGTGCTTCACTTATTGATTCAAGCTGGGTGTCTTTAGTATCTGAATTTCTGGATAAGGCAGGCAAGGTGCTAGATGTTAAAACCTTGTCCTGTCGTGTCCTCTGGTTAAAGATGCTTTCAGAGAAACATGCAACGAAGAACATCTTCCTGGGCTCTGTGACATAGGAAGAGAATCTTTGCGGGGGGACTATGTTTCTCCCAGATTTCCTTGCCTTCTTGGAGTGGTTTGATTGACATTTCTGCCTCTCTCTAAGAGGACTACAGCGATCTTTACCTGATCTTTTATCCCTGTCAGAGCTTTGACCTGATGGGGTGTCTCCATGGTTCCTATCACTCTCAGCACTGCTACCCTTAACATCTTTTTTACAGGGTCTGCCACACTTTGTTACTGAGGATGTACTCACTGTCATCCTCTGTGACTGCACACTGTCACCCTTTGAACTTTGGTTGCAATACTTGCTCTGCAGCTCAGAGGTGGGTATTTGA
Organism: Euthynnus affinis; assembly: GCA_029490765.1. NCBI lineage: Eukaryota > Metazoa > Chordata > Actinopteri > Scombriformes > Scombridae > Euthynnus > Euthynnus affinis. Next base: position 19,569,545 of record CM055838.1, read on the forward strand.
GTGCCTGAGAGGGTTGGATCTTTTTCCTCACTGGATATTTCCCTTTCTTTCTCCTCTGCTTTGATTATTTGAACTTCTTCTGTAACTATAACAGTCTGTATCTCTTCCTTTACTTCATCCCTGTCATTGTCTGTAGAGAGCATGTTCAGTGGTCCCTCCCCAAGTCTTTTATTCTCTACAACTAACTCCATTTCTCTTTTAGACTCCTCTTTAACTAGGTTTGAGTCTGATGAAGTGCTTGATGTAGTTACAGTAGCATTATTTCCATCTTTCAATCTTGCTCTCTTTGCTAGTGGCACCTTTCTTCTACTGTAAGACTGGTCTAACATGGCAAACTCCCGCTTAATTTGTAAGGTATGCCTTCGGGTTGAAGCATCATCAGTGGGTGTTGCCATAGCAGCACGGACTTCCTGGCGACGACGGGAACGGGTATTAGGTGACTTGGGCTCTTTGCTATCATGGCGATTGAATAGCTCACTGAGATTGTAGTCACTAGCACTGCCTGTGTGAAGCACTGTGGTGATGATTTCAGTCAATTGGGCATGAAACTGCAGATTCTGACTGGTTGAAGGAGACTGTGGCTGCTCCTTTTCAGACGCATAAGTAGCTGTGGAGGCCAAAGGTGGGTCCTTCTCTAGAGGTCTGATTGTCTCCAGTTTCTCACTGAAGCGATTCACAACGTCTTGCAGTGAAGTCCCACTTGCGTTCTGCTCAGCCTGACTAGTTCTTGGGGTCTTACACTCTAGCCCTTCTTCTGTTGCTGTATCCACATCTGCTTCCTGAAGGCTTTCACTAATGAGGCCATTTTTAACCATTAGGTCAGCTTCCTCCTCTTGTCTGTGGTGGAGGAGGGAGGGTGGTTTTTCATCAGTTTTCTTACTGATGTCTGAGGGGATAGGGGAGAGAGGGGGTGGAGAGGGGCTCTGCTCTCTCTTCAAGACAGGACAGGGAGGATCCCCATCTCCAACCTTTCTTTCTATTGTGTTCCTGACCTGTGTCAGACAGGCATGGTTTGAATAACAGGGACAAGGGTGGGGGTTGTGATGGTTACAGCAGATTGATGAGGAAGGGCCTAAATTAGTGGATGCAGTGCACAGTGAAGGGGATTTGGATAATGAAGGAGGGGATGCAAATGAACACACCATGTTGTTGATATGATCTACAGCCAGGCCTTGGCAGGAAATGCGGTGCAGCCTCTTGGGGCACAAAACAGTGTAGGTTTCCATCCTGCACCTCTGCATACAGCAGTAGCTTGAGCCCAGAGGAGCTTCATTTTTACAGTCTTTTAAGGGGTAATGATGGATGCTACAAGTGGACTTGGAGTCTCCCGGGTCGTACATCGTGTTGCCATGACCTTGATGATCACAATCAGTTAAAGGGTAGTACGAGCTGCTGTTATGGGCTTTACATTCACTAAATGGGACTGGGAGAGGGGTAACATTATCCTGTGGGTTTACACCACAGTGACAGCAGTGAGATTCAGTTTGACCCACAGGTCTGCAATTAAGGAAAGGCGGCAATTTTTCCTGGTGTGCCAGCTTCAGGATCTGGTAGAGTAAGGAACGATGTGCTGGGCAGAGTGAACTCAGAACAGCATCCAATGCAGAGTTCTGGTGACACTTCTTCTCTCGTTGTCCCAGATCTCCCATTTCTTCTATAAATGATGGCAACAGGCAGCTAGATGGAAAATGCAAAGATTTGAGTTAGGAGGTTTTACTCAAAGCTGAGCCCAGTTTGAAATAACAAAGTATTTACACAGAGTAACAACCAAGTCTGATCAGGTACACTACTACAGACTCTATATTGTGTTAATTCTATGTATAATACTAAGGTCTGGTATAATATCTCCACTTCATTCACATGTAATGAAATCCTGGCGCCTATATAATGAGGCAAAAATAACGGTCCTTTTCATTAGCTTTCTGGGAAAATAATGCCAAAAGGATCCCATGACGTACAATAAGGGGATTTCTGACTTTGGCAGCTCCCGGTGGCAGTATCATAAACGCATTGTGGCAGACAGGAATTCGCAACACTTAAACATTTTCACTTGTAGTGTGTTCATTTTCCAAGTTTTTGAATTGCCACATAATAAAAGCTGTTTGTACCCTGCAGCATGCACAAACTGCAGCTCACTGTATTATCTGTATTTAGTAACATCCTGTAGGACATAATGCACAAAATAATCACATGAAAGGGAAAGTAGTTGATGCTACACAACTGACAGGAATCCTGTGTTAATGAAAGAAATGCATTATTGATCAAATCTGTCAATCATGCATTTGAGTGATAAAAACATCTGAAAACTGCACATAACAACTGCCTTGTGCTCTGAGCTGGATTTGAAGATGTTGGGGTGGTTAGAACAGGTCGACAAGATTGCCATAGTTTGGTAAAGAACAATTCCCTCAAAACAACAACACATAGAAAAACTGCAAAACAATATGTTTTATTATTAAATTATGACAGATAACGGATATTAGAGAACTGCTTTATTGATGAGTTGCTGAAGGCAAATAATAACATTCTGCTAAAAGCAGAAGGAACGATTGTAGAAACGCTCAAACCAAATTTTTTTTCAACAGCACTTTCACCAACAAATCAACAGCTCAAAAAACCCTCTAATGTTCAAATCAACTAACAGTTAAATCAGGTCATGTGAGTGATATATTTCACTATAAACACAAGTTGATTTTTTTAATAAGATTAAAATCGATTAAGTGTTTGTTATCAGATAGTATTTCCAGCAATTTAAGTACTTTATGTGTCCAGACCTCAGGGTCCAACTGGGCCGGATGCAATGTAAGAGGTGTTACATTCTGTAGTGTTATTTTTGAGTTTGTTTTGATGACCAAATATTTTTTTTTAAAAATCACTTAAATAATTTAATATTAATATAAGCACTAAACAACCACAACAGTCAGGGGTGTCATTTCAGGACTTAATAAATTATAGAGGCTAACATTTAAAAGCGTTCATGCAGTTGTGGTAATACACATTTCACTTTGCATCAAAGTGCCGCATTACAAAATCAAGAACTACAACAATGAAACTAGTAAAAATCACAGTTCTGAAGCACAATCAATAAATAAGTATGCAGCACACAAAACAGTTTTCTACAATAAAAATGCTTCTTATAAATCATAGTGCAATAATTGATTTATGCATAAATAGCAGATTTCTGTTAAGATTTGCCAGCAGTTCATTAAAAAGAAAAAAAAAGCTTTTAACTCAATTTGAAAACAAGCTTAGGTGTGTTCCCAGAATATACTGCAATTTAACTTATACAATGTAATAATAATAATAATAATGATAATAATCTTTCTTCATTTCTCAAGAGGTGTTTGGGCATCTTTACAAACTGGCCCTTTGATATAAATAGCAGGTAATTCCCAGAGAAGAGACATCATGCTGCACTATGCTGTAGCCCCAGACACAGGCAAAGTGTGTACTGTTATGAGCAGAGACATTCAGGAGTGGAGATATCAGTTGCCAACGTTACAAAGGTTGAAACGCCATTCAATCTGACCAAATAAAAAAAAACCCTAGCCTTAAACTTACAAATGACACATACAAAGATAAACAATAAAGACAAATACCTAGCTAAGAACATGGCAGATCTCCTGTAAATGCCACAGTGGCCAATTTAAACCATTTTTTAAAAAATTCTTTCACACACCACCAAATGGCTGACTGACAGTATAATCATTTACTTGAAGAAGTTTAAGTGTTGCTGATGGCAATAAATTTACACTTGGGTGTTGTTCCTTGAGAGACAAAGAGCTCTTATGTGTTCCCAAGCTAGTAGGAACTCATACCCCCGCATATTCAGTATCGTAACACTGAGGTCTTGATGTGAAACCTGACACGGGGCTATAGGCAGATAAAGTTCAGAGGTATATGTGGCAACAAGGTTAGAGGGACAGAGGCAGGCGGGCTGACATCACAGCAAAACAAATCGAAGCAGCTTTGTGTTGGTAACCCTGAACTGCTGCTTTGGTAGTAGCACTGTTAATGAAAAATAGGCCCATCTCAGAGGCAGAACATGAGTGTAGACACAACATTTAGCATTTCTCCAGACACTGATAAAGAAGCCTGTAAATCCTTGGGCTGACTCAAGTCATTGTCACGCTGCCAACTTTTCACCAAAATCTTTAAAACTACTGTGACCTTCCAGTAGCCTCCACAGTCGACCATCAATAACAATTAACCCTATCTGTACACCAAATACTCATCTGTCATTTAGGCTTCACACATTACATAGTGTGTCACCTTGGAATCGCATTAGTTGAAATAAGCTTCTTTGTTTTACCTAGGCTTCTTTGTGCCAGGGAGATGGTCCCGTAAAGTAAAAAAAAATTTTTAAGCAGCAGTCATGTATGAGGTTTATAGTAATACCGCTACAGTAGCAGAAATTGGTAAATATCTGTGATAATAAAAGAACATCTTTCACAAACAATACACATACACAATAACATACATTTCCCAAGCTTATCAGTGCACATTTTAAAAACATGCTGCACAGTTGCATTCCAACTACACTCAATACCATGTTCAGACTAGCTTGTACAAATAGAGAGGGAAACTATGTGGACACAAAAATGGCTTTTTTTAAGCTAATCTCTTCAACAAAAACTCATAATGAAGATGTAGCCACCACAGAAGTTCATAATATACAATCGTCCTGTTTGTAGAGGTGTCTAACAATAGTTAATGAGTTTTTAATCTGTTAAATAATGGCTCTAAGTCACTTCAGTAGCCTAGGTGAGATACCCAGAGATCGATCGAAAGCTGCAAATGACAATCATCAGTGCTCCATTATCAAGGAGCCTTAAGAATTGAATCAAACCTGAATAACCTAATAACCTAACAGCAAACATAAGGGTCACACTTTGTTTTTTTTTTTTTAGCTCCACAGCTGTGTTTTGCATACTTGATCCTGGGCAACCTGGTCAAAAGCAATCAATGTAACTTTCTTTCTTTATTTATTTATTTATTTATTTTTTAAAGACAAATTAATTTTATGAACATAAAAGCACATTTAAGTAGATCTCAAAGGATATTTCTGGCTTTATTTCGTCCCATTATCAACTAATCCTCTAAAGAGACCAGAACCAATAATGAATTTATCCCAACAATTACCGTTTAGCCGCAGTCTGATATAACTAATACCTCTGTGACACATAACTCCATTATCATCCAAAATCTACTGTATAGAATAAAATGCACATAAGGCAGATATTTAGGGAAAATCTACATCTAGAGCTAATGAAAAACTCCAGAAAAATGTCCTTATCAAATGTATAAAAGCAGCAATGTTTCAGTCAACGTCAGTGACTGAGAGGCCACTTTTTTTTTTTAGTAAATTATGTGCTGACTGTGAGTGCGAAGTCCACTTCTTTTCTAGAAAACTATTGGTCACATGGTCATTGAGAAACCTCTCAGGCTTTGGCCACACTGACAACATGAGAGCGGGATAAAATTATTTTTTTAGATTTTGGTCTTTCCATGAGATTTGTTAGAACAGTAAAGGGATAATATGACACAATTCATATCCTTTAAGATCTTTTAGCTTAATGATGTAAACCGAAGCTGTGAGGACTTCTGGATTTTGTTGAATTCACCAGCAGCTGTAGACAAAAGCTGCAATGAGCACCACTGCCTCTTGAAAAATGTTTCACCTTGTAGCTGCTTTAGTTAAAAAAGCCCAGGACTAAGTTTGAGAAACACAGCAGAAAGTATGACACTCACATTACAGACACACAGTTAAAAGACCTGAATATTAATATCCATATATTTTGTAAAGGCATGTGTTGTGTTTTAACAAGTGTCTCCAGAAAACATGTATCTTGTAAGAGGTGATGAGTTCAAGTGTTGAGGAGTCCTAGAGGCGTTTCTTGGTCTAGAACCTCTTTGCGGCAGCAGCTGAGGCAAGAGTCCCTGAGTTAGCGGAACTGGTAACGGTACCAGAACCAGACGAGTTGGAATTAGATGAACAAAGGTTGGCAGATTTCTTCTTGGGCGGATTCTTCAGTGTTCCAGTACGCTCTTTGACTTTGTATTCCAGTGTGCTATGGGGCACCCCATAAACCCCCTGGGCCTTGGACACGCTCATGCGACCTGCCATCACCATAGCGATGGCTTCCTCCAACAGTTCGTGGTTGTACTGGCGGTATCTCCCACGTTTCTTTCTTGGTTGCTTGTCTTTATCCCGGCCCCCCTCCTCTGAATCATCCAGCGAGGACCCACGTTGTCCCAGGCGATGAGGTGACTGGTTGGCACTTCTTGCACAGCCATGTGCCAGGAACGGAGGTCTGAGTTTGAAGAGAGTTGAAGGTCTTGCAGCAGCTGTCGATAAACTGGAAGTACCCTCTGTTGGTGAGGTACGTGGATGTAGGTTTTCAGCCACGCTGCAATTCTCAGCTGGGATTGACCTGTTATGGTCAGACAAGGAACGGACCTGAGGAATACGCAGGGGTGTGGGGGGCTCCAGACTGGGAGTGGGGCTTGATGGAGGCTGAAGAGCATCCCTGAGCTGGGGGAAAGAGTGGGGGAGGGTCTTCTGTAGACCGCTCGGCTGATAAAAGGTAAGAGAGGATGAAGGGACGCTAATGTCTCCATTCTCCTCTGCAGCTCCTCCGATTTCTGCTCGCTCTGCCCATGCTGCCACCTTCTGCAGAACAAGGCGGGCTTCACCGCCCAGCATCGATGACATCATACTGTATGATGTCACTTCATCCCTGAATTCTTTGCTTCCTGGTGCGAGTTGGTGCAGCATCCCCAGCTTTCCCTCAGGCCAGCTGTCCAGGCCTTGCCTCAGGGTGTGAAGGGGTATCCCATAAAGCAACGCGGCCCGCTGCTCCTGCAGCCTCCCTGAACGTATATCCTTCAAGGCCTTGGACAGCAGCCCCTCAGACAGCTCCCAGCTCCTCTCAATGTACTCCTCCTTCTGCCTGCACTGCCTCCTAGGGATGGGAGGACCAAACAGCAGGGTCAGGATGGAGGTGATGGAGGGGTTTGATTTTGGCATAGGGGACAGAGGGGGTGGAGAGCGAGGGGTCCACTCCTTTATGCCTTGTGTTGGTAACATCACTGTGACTGTTATGTTTCATGTCTGTCTGTTTTCAGTCTGTTTCTGGGCCCTCACACACACACACACACACACACACTGCTGCTGCTGTGTGTCTCTTACACACACACACATTTTTGTGTGTGGCAAAGCCTCTTCACGTCCAGGTGGGACAGTCTGTGAATGGCTGGGGTTACTTTGGCGCTCACACACAACCCCTGTAGTTTTGTGATATCCTTCAGTGACAGTCCTACATGCTTGAAGGTTGAATAATCAAAATCGTCATAACTGGATCAGTAAAAAGGAGGTAAAATCGTGGTGAGGTAACTGCAATGTTCTCCTCATTGTACATTCCTGAGCTGTTGGCAAATGTTATGGTACGGTGCCATTGCTGTGACGTTACCGCTCAAGAGATAAAAGAGTCAACCCCATAGAACCAAAAACACCAAAAAACAAACTAGCTCAGCAAAATGACTAACTGTTTACTGACCCAACTCCCAGACAAAGGAATATGCATCATATGTATCATTCAGACTGGAGGTGTTAATTAGTTGACTTAAGTCAAGCAGCACTGGTAAAAAATATAACACAATATTGATGCTAACCAATCAATCTTAGCCATGCTATAGACCTAAAAGAAAATGCAGTGGACAACAGTACTGAACTTAGTTAAAAATGGGGATTTCCGCACATGCAAAGTGTCAGTTTTTATCACTGTATTTATGCAGGAGCCCCAGTTTTAACTAACAGTAATAATATGACTTCCTCATGCTTTTCCCCACAAGGCTGAATACCACCACAGTTTATAGATAGAAGCAATCCAAGAATGACAATACTCTTACCCTGAGGCTTTGTGATTAGTTGAGGATGATGATGCTGAAGTTGCTGAGCAGGCAGAGGGCCTGTTGGAGAGGTCGAGCACGCCATCTGTTACAAGAACAACGGTTTGAGTCACAGTGATTTGGTACTTCCAGGGTGTGTGTAAGGTTCTGGAGAGGTCAAGGTCAATATCATTATCATGTTTAAACCTTGGCAGCTGGAAACATTGATTTATTGGCTTTGAACTCGCAATGTGTTTAATGCTTTCCTTATTTAGGTGGGGGAGGAATTGGATTTGCATACGATTTGCAATTCTTTTACAATTCTAGATTGGTTCACAGATTTAAAAACATTGTTAGTAACATTTTGACGAAACAAGAAAGACAAAACTCATTTGTGAGAGCTCAGTGCAGCACCTGGACGGTGTACAATGTGCATGCAACAGTTATTTTGAACTAATCTTCAAAGAAGGCAAGTATTTAATAAATAACTTTACAAGGCAACAGTTTAGTTTGTTGGTAAAACTTCATACACTGTTACACAGAGACTAATTGTGGAATTCCAGGACTAATAAATGTGATGGCTAATCAACACATAGTCCATCACTTTATGAAACTTTCAGCCAGCTCTAGTTGGGTGAAGAAAATAATTTTGATGGATTTCACTGGTACTAACTTTGCAGCACAGAAGTATTGTCCCTGCTAGAAACCAAACAGCGGTGTTCTCTGCTTGGTTTTCTTTCTTCAACCAAGAAAAACACAGACCAAGTTCTGTTTTTCAAGATATTTAGCCAGTAATGTTGGACAGTAAAGGACACTTTCATTTCCTTTTTTCATACAGACTAAAACAATATGCTTCCAAATGAACGCAGTGAAATTTTTTAAACAATAGAGCTGCATACTTTTAAACACTTTTCTGTTTGTCAGACAGTGAGTTTAATAAACACTGGTTAGCTGAACTCCAGATGTTTCATTTTGCAATTCAGTGGACTAACAACATGAGTAACAGCCTGAAACTAGTGTTTATTGAATCAAGAGTTGGTTTTGAATAGAGATTCCGAATCAAATCAGGAAGCAAAAAAAAAAAAAGAAGATCAGACTACCACCCTTATTCCCTACCTGGTTCAGGTTCCCTCTCTTTCTCCTCCTGGGTACGGCTCACTGTGAGGTCTAGAGGGGCATCTGATGACAAAGGTGATGAGGTCCTTGTTGTAACACCATTTGTACTGGTGTGGAGTAGGCACTTGGACGCATACTCCATGGCGAACTGATGTATCATTTTTTTCATCAGCTCCTGGGCAATCAGAGGGATGTTGGAATCACAGCCCAGGGGCACATCTGCTGACGAAAAGACAGATGCAGAGAGTCAGTTCAGTTTCTAACATAGTAAGAATACTTTCCACTATTCATAATGAAAAATAAGATTAGAATAGATCAACAAGGAAACTGAAATTTGTAACAATTAACGATGATATTGGCACCACAAATCATTTTTCCATTAAAAAAAAACCTAACCTTTGACCTAAATCTGTCCTGGTCCCGACACGTTAGTGGCAAGTTAAACTCATCCAACAGTTAACAAGTCCTAACTTTACAGAAAACTCTAACTCTCATTTAGTTGGAATCCAGCCCTTTCTCATCTTAAATTCAGCTTTCTTCTACTTTAATTCCAGGTTTTTGAACTACGAGGCCGAGTTACAAGTATGAAAGTTTGCACTGATCTGAGCTTCAGTGATTCATTTACTCATCTCAACCTTGCAAAGAAATTTAATCATAACTAACACTCAGTTTTCTCAGGGCCCTCTTGTGAAAGTCTGCTGAGCTTGTGACAGCACACAAAAGTACAAGCTGACATGCAAGAGCACAGATGCACACTGTAGCCTTTCAAGCTACACACATCAAAACAGGCCAGCTCTGTTTTCCAAAACACATTGAACTGAGTGTCGACATTGTTACAGTTACTTATTCTATTAAGATACCGATTCAGTAACTACTACTAAAGAGAAAGCAGACAACTGTGCCCTCACAGCAGGAGTTTCAGTGTATCATAGCTTTGAAAGGTTTGTGCTCCACAAGCTGAAAGACACCTGACACACCTTTTTTGTGAAACACAGCTTGGAGGAACCTGTGTGCTGTTTGGCCGCTCTCAGAGATGGTTGGAGCTTGACAGGGAGAGTAATCAGAGGGGGAGGAGAGGGGCGACGAGGCTGCAGGTACTTGATCCTACAAGAAGATTAAAAAAAAAAGAGAGAGAAAATTTATTTAACTAATGAATGCAAAGTGAGAATGTTTGATTACTAAACTGCTAAACAACTACTAAACATTTAAACAACTTATTTACTTCTCAGTGGACATTAGATAGCATGTGGAACCGAGGATTACCTACGGATCCATTCAAGTACTTAAAACCCTGTTGAGACTGAAATCGGACATTGCTTGTCCTATAGCTGCTTCAAAATAAAAGCTTCCTGCTGGCTTGCCAGTGGATAAATTTTAATCTGGATGAAATGCTGTAATTTAACACAACTTCAATATGCTGAACACGAGTAAAACAAGGCTTAGATCTGAAAGTACAAACAGGAATGTAACTTAACTCCAAACTGTAGAGATTTAATAACATGAAAACTGAGAACAGAGCACAGGAGGACTTCTTTCTGGTCGCCAACACAGCTACACTTGTTGAGCCAATGTTTTTATATACTAGATTATATCCTAGAGGATATTACTATGTCACTACAAAAATTACACAATATGATTAAAACAGTTGCGAGCTGGAGAGAGCATTACTTGGCTGGTTCAAAGGCAAAATACAAGCACTGATCTGGACTACCAATTCTTACACTGAGTTTGTCCAGGGGAAGGTTGCAGAATGAACAGTGAGAGCAGGTTGCTTCTGGGGACCAGTCATCCACTTCTTCGGGTTCACAGTCTGAAAAACACAACACCACATGATTGGGCATTAATACGTTAATTAAGGATCAAGCTCCTGCGGCTACAAAAGACAAAAAAGCAATTGTAGGTTTCAAACAGCAGCATAAGTAAAAAATGTTTATAAGAGAACAGACTTCACATCTGGATGATAAATGTCTGTAGCAAATGTGTAACACTGCAGAAAATTTGTGCTTTATAGTTTGCACTAAGGCGGCTACTGTTATAACATCTATGGCTGTATTACACTATTGTGGACAATGTTGCAAATCAATAAGAAGGATTACTGCATGACATTATTGGGTTCAACAGAAGATGGGCTTCAAATAATTATTTTTTAATTGTTGATTAATCTGAGGATTATTCTTAATCAATTAATTTATAAAATGGTGAAAAGTTTACCAAAGTGCAAGGTGAGGTCTTGATATGTCTTGTTTTGTACGACCAGCAGTCCAGACAAAATAAATTCAGTTTATTAAAACTCTAGACATCAATAAGCAGCAAATCCTCGCATTTGAGAAGCCAGAAACACAGATATTTGGCATTTTTGGTTGATTTAAACGATGAATCGGTTATTAAAACAGTGAGTGATTAATTTACTGCCCATCAATTTATTGATTAATCAACCGGTTGTTGCAGCTCTAAGCAGAAGCACTTTAGCACCATAACGGATTCAGTTCATATCACACCCCTCGTTGCCATCAACACATGTGGTTATACACACACGATGTGAAGCTTTAGACTCATTGAATAAGATTTGGTGGGTTGTCCTATGAGGGAAATATGTGGCCAAATAAATAAATGTCACTTAAACTGTGTGTTCACAGTGCCAGTTATCATGACTGCCAGGTCTCAAATTATCTAAAGCAGTTTATGTTTCTGTCTAGAGTCACACAAACTCCAGATGGCAGTGCTGACTGCTGCTAGTGTCAAGCAAGCTGTGTTTTGGCTGCTATTTCTTAGCAAGGCCTCGGGACATATAATACTATGAGCTAATGGAGATAATAGCACTATTGCAAGTAAAGATAATTTCGAGGTTATTTTCCAAATAAAAAGGGATTTTGAGGGTTTTCAAAGGTTTTTTTCGATGTATGAAAGCCAGTATGTGAGAATAGAGTGTGAGCAGCCGCTTTTGATCCATGATTTTTCACACAGTGTTGTGACTGCAAATATAACAGACCATATTGAGACTCTGGATGCAACAAGTATGGGCCTGCTAGAGTTGTACATCTATCCCTGTCAGACAATATAATAGACATTTAGAAAGTCTACAATATGATACAAAGACAAAACAGATTCTGATTTATTTAAGATTTAATACAATTTTAGATAGAATGACATGGGTTTTGATTGACAATGCTTAAAAATCTAAAAAAAAAATCTATTATAATTATTTCCTCACATCACTAAAGGAAAAAGTGTTATCCTGGCAACTACTGCGACTCAAATGTGTCCCAAACAATGTTAACCAATACCCACGGATACATTTTTCACTGAAATGCTGTTTATGGAGCATACCTCGGTTGAACAGTTTAATCTGCTAAATTTAGCATTTTCAACAATGCTACAAGGGCTCTTGCATATACAATAGCTTATTATTTAATGAGTTATTTCCAACGCAGAGCAACCACCTGGAGACCAGTGTGCATTAGAAGTTTCATCTACTGTTAGGGTGTTTTCCACTTGCAGGTTCATTTTCAATACTGTGCTGTCTGTATTGAGTTTGTTTCAATACCTTCCCCTAAATGAGAAGCAGGATTGGTGGTGCCACTGGTATACTGTAATGATAAAGTCACATGTTTGGCATACTACAACCATTTTGTCAAAATGTTCTTTGTTGTTGTTCTAAGTCCAAAGTACTTCCAAACTTTAGAGATGGCTAAGACACTGTAATCAGTGGAGTCTAACTTGTTATATCACGTGTGACTTTTTTCAGGAAATAGATGGCTTGAAGTTGCTGCTTGAGTTATGATGAGAGAATTTAGCAGAAGACAGGTAGGTCACACAAGAGACACAACAGGCACATAGTAGAGGCACAGAGGACTAATTTTAAATTGATGCAGCAATATCTTCAAATGTTAAATGAATTTTAAGCTACATAACAGACAATCTTTTCATCCTGTATGTGATCAGATGTGCAGTATTGTGATGGCATAATCATTTTGGTGTTTTTACAAGGTCAAAATAAAAAACCAACAACAACAACAACAAAAAAAATGTTTTATCATCTAAATTGCTTATGTTTTCACATGGGAGGAGGAGGTGCCCTCCCACCTCCTCCTCCCATGAGAAGAGGAGGTGGGAAGTGGTATTAAGCACCTATCCATAATATTTAGGATAAAGGCACAGCTGCCAAATATAATATAAAATAGGAACATATATTGTAGAATTTACTATCTTGCAGTAGCGAGTCCAGCCTAAAAAAAACATCGGTAGCATTACATTCCTGTCAAACAGGAAACCTGAATGTGACGCACAATACTGAATACGTGCTTACAGTAACTTGATCCCACAGACACCGTCCTGCTGCCAAAAATACTGAGCACTAAATGTGTATTAATCTGTGGCTGAAAATATACCCCAACAAATCCACTAATTATGTTTGTTTGAGTAATCTTTGCTAAAAACTACAGTGCACAGCTGCTTAGGGAAATTACTTATCCTTTAAAGAAAATAAAACTAAATATTTGTGACACGTTGTGTCAGACACAGTTTATGTTGTAGGAAGTGGGGCTGAGTGCAACAGACAGCACCGAGAAGTTGGAAGGTATTCAAAGACAGATTAATGATTTGTTAGTCATGGTCTTTCCAGTTTTAGTTCAACATAAATGTTTGAAACATCTAAGATTACTCAATAGTGATCAAAGCTTGTTTAATGGTCATACAAAAAACCCACCATCAAATAAATTGAGGTCTCTCAGCAGCATTGAGCCATAGATTCCCTCCAGAATGCTTTCAAACCCTGCAAGACACAACACAAACAATCCTTCAGTACTGATATATGAACAAGATATGCATGCTTGAAGTGCTTGAAGACATTTGGGTACAGTTAGTTCTTCCATTTGATGTACTAAACCAGACCAGTCTGACAGCAACAACACCGATTACGACACAATGCTAAAGTCAACTTGAAGCAGACACACCAACACCTGCAATGCTTAACAATCATTATAATCACTTACAAATAACACATATGAGTGGTAGTAACATTACCGCATAACTCTGGGTTTTTAGTGCTCATTCAGTTTGATGTCATTGTGATTAAACGTTATAAACAAGAAGAAAAAGAGCTGGTAACGTTATCTGTTGATCTAGCCAACTACCGTTAGGGACTTCTGAGCCTTATAAGCTGTGTTCAAACTTAGCAAACGGTCGGAGGAGAACCGTTAGTCGAGACCGTGGAAATGAAAGCTTTCCTCGTAGTGCACTGACATTAGTTAGCTTAGCTGTTCTAACGTCGCTACAATCCCCTCCCCCAAATAACATCAACAGCGTTAATGTTAGCATCGGCGTTAGCATCGCCAGCATATATGAAGATAAACAACGCTAACGCTGCAACTATCACTTAACGAGCACAACTGCAACGTATATGATAACGTTGCGCCTTAATGCTGCATGAACGATATCATCTCAAACACATGACAGGGTTGGAAAGAGCTAGCACCGGCGAAGAGCTAGCTAGCAGGGACAAAGAAAATGAGCCAACTCGAACAGCTAGCCAGCTGGTAAATATTAGCTTGCCTACTTCACTGCTAAAGCTGGCCACCTATGGTGCCTGGCTGCGAGCTATCCAGCTAGCTATTCGTTAGCTAGCATTAGCTAGCGATGTAACATAGCCGGAGGCAGCACTCCCTTTGTTACTGGGCGACATCTCTCTCTCGAGCCCGTTTATTTCTCGCAAAATATAAAACTGCACATGGATCATACCAACGCAGTGTATCAGTGTGTGTCGCCAAGAATCAAGTTCCCGCCGAAAACCTTTCCTCTCGGCAATGCATTTGGAGCACTGCACCGTCGCCATTGCACCGTCCTTCCCCCCAATCTCTCTGCCTGTGTCTGCAGGCTTGTGAAGAGTTACAGCGGCAGCAACAACAGCCGTCATAGCGCTGGTCTGCCGCGGCTTTGCCCTGAATCTAGTCTCACAGGTACACTGCTGACTGCCGCTTCTTCTTCTTCTTTGTAATCATTGGCGGATTGCAATACCAACTTAAAGGTGCATACTGCCACCTACCGGAGTATGTAGAACGGGATTCTATTTACAGTAACTTACTCAAAAAAAAGAAAGAAAAAAGGACTAATCTGTCAGGTCTTACTTCTTCTATCCACTGCAGACAAAAAAAATCACTGCCATCATCTCAGCTGTATAAACCAAAAACTTCTGTAATTCTATTTGCGATATGAATCTGGAGATGAGGGATATAGACTCCTGTCCCTATGTGATCTTTCTGGTCTTTTGAGCCATCAGTAAACATCTGTAAATAGTTATAGAATTTGTTTCTTATATACTGGTTTGCACAGTATCCTATTTCATTAATACTAATACTAAAATCAACATTAGTATTAGGAAAGAGCCATGGAGTAACATTACTTATGGGAATGGGGGAAGTAAAACATATGTCTTTAACGTCATATTCTTCTGATTTATCTTTTATGTTCCATCCAAAACCATTCCTTTGAAACAGTTATACTCCCAACATTTGTTTATGATGTTTTTAGTATCATTTTCATTCCCACATCCTCTTAGACGAATCCAACAAGTTAATGCATGTTTATCCCTTCTGAGTTCAAGAGGGGTTTCTCCCGATTCAACAAGCATGGCATTCCTTGGAGTTGACCTCATTGCACCAATACAGATATCAAAGCTTTGTTTTGTACACAATCAATTTTTATTTAGGTGTGATTTAGCTGTTGCCTCATAAACAAAACACCTATAATCAATTGCTGATCTCATTAATGCTTTATATATATCAAGTAGTGTGTGTTTATCTGCCCCCCAGATATAGCTCTCATTAGGTTAATTACTTTTTTTACATTTTTTTTCTAGTTTTTCAACATGTATCTTCCATGTACACCTTTCATCCAGCCAAATTCCCAAATACTTGAATTCCTTTACTTTTTCTGTCATGTTGCTCCTCAATACTCTTAATGCTTTATTACGTTCTCTGACCGCTTTAGTGCATTGCTCATTCCACCATGGCACAACTTTCCTTCTTACAGTTATTTTTGGTTAGTTAGTTTTGGTACGCTCTTTGGTGCAGCCTTCAAAATTAACTTATTCACTTCAGTTACACATTCTTCTATATTACCATCCATTGAAATTGAATTAGCTTCCTCTAAACAATATCCTTGAAAAATTCCCCAGTCAGCTTTTCCAAAGCACCATTTCTCTAACGTGTATCTTTCTTGACCATGCACCTTCATATTTATAGAACAAAAAATTGGAAAACGATCATTTCCTATGTTGGACTTGTCATTTACCTTCCATTCACAAGAACATGTTAGATTTCTAGAAGCCAGTGTTAATTCTATACATAAAAGAGTATTTCTGTATATATTTATTCTTGTGCCTCTCTTATCATTCAGACAGACTAAAGATCTTCCATGAGTTCTTCAATCACATTACCATTATTATATGTATGTTTACTACCCTCATGTGCGTTAAAATCACGGAAGCACCAGATTTCTCTTCGGTTATCATGAGCAACTGCATTAAACATTTCTACACACAACTTCTTGCAAGGATTATAAAAGTTTATTATCTTAAGGTTTCCTTCTTCATTACAGACTTCAATAATTACACATTCCAGTTCTGTTGGTGATGGCAATCTACGGTAGGTTATGTTGATTGTCTATTATTATCATGTCAGGCTTCAGTATATCCTGGTATAACGAAATCAAGATGTGGACGTGGCCAAGTTTCTTGTATACACAGAATATCTGGGCGTGGTTCTGTTTCAAAAACATATTTTTTGAATTCTTGACCATGAGCAATAAGGCTTCTTGCATTCCATTGCAATATATGGATCACCATACAGATAATATTAATCATTACTCTGATATCCTCTATCAGTGTTTACTTTCATTGATTTCTCGCTTACATTGAGTAAAATAATAACTTTTTTTTTATAAAGACCAAGTTTACTTTCTCTTGACACATTAGAAATGACTCCTCTCAATTTAGCTGCACTAGCAGATACGTGTGTTGTGATCCTTACACCGACAAGTGTTTCTATCTGAAGAACTTTGTCTTGCTGTTGCTTACTTATAGCTGAGATAAGGACTCTTCGATTATTCAGGAATTTGGCGAACTTGAATCTTCCGATTTCTTTTTCAATTGCTTTTACGAACTGGGTGGAAATGTCTCGTTTCCCTCCCAAACGTAATAATGACTTTGCACTCCTCATTTCCTTGCAATGCTGAATTTACCTGATTAACTCTTATTTTTTTGTGGAGCCCTCATCTCCTTAGCTACTTACGTCTGACCAGTCAGCTCTTTTATGTCTCCTTTCCTGTCTTTTCCTTCTTTTATTTGTCGCCATACTCAAATCCATCTCATCCTCCTCATCAACCCCCTCAGACCTTTCACACATTTTACATTCACAGTACAGTTGATTGTAATCCACTCCAAAAACCCGCCGTTACACCACCGTCAATCCAAAAACTCCGCTGACTCCCGCTTTCGGCACTGCTGTCTTTGAAAGATGATATCTGTCTACATTCAGTAAAAACTTCTATTTGTAAAAACCCATCTGAGTTTCTTCTGTTTTGGAATTCTACACATTGAAGATTTTAAAGGTAGCTTGATAAAATTTTTTTTTCCTTGTTGGGTTTTAAGGAATCTCTGTGTTTGGCTTTGTTCAAAAAACATTTCAGAGCTCCAGTTAAGATATTCATGTGAGAAGCCATTCATTAATCTGGAGAAAAATATCAAATAGATTTTTATGGTAATTATAAAAATAAAAATAATCACTTTTGGGGCAAGATGCCCTCTAGTGGTTTGGGGGAAAACGTCCCAGTGCATGCTGATTTTTGTTGATGTGTAAAAATTAATAAAAGACACAATTACCAAATAAAAACAAACAAAACAAAACAAAAAACATTAGTGAAGAATATAACTACAATCTACTATAATTTTGTTATAGACCTGACCTCAAAATGTTAACAAAATTGAAAAACTATTTGTTATTTTGCTTTGTTTAAGGCTCTTTAAAGCTAATCCTCATTAAAACTGCCAAGTTAAGTGAACTTGGCCTTTATAAAAAGTTATTATTTTACTCAATGTAAGAGAGAAATCTATGAAAGCAAATGCTCTTGGTGAGATATGTATTAAGTTAATTACAAAGTCTGTAGATACCTAAAATCAAAATTACTAGCTTATTTTTTGTCCACAAACTATGTTAGTTTATGTATAATGATACTGTACATACTGAAATCACATTCAAACACCTTGTGTCAGCAGATTAACTAAGTTCTTAAGGAGGGCGTCTTCCCCCATCTTACCCTACAATGAAGTGCAACAATGGTACTTCTAGTCCAGACAAAGTCCTGCCAGTCCTCCAGACGAAAAGGCAAGGGAGGGTCAAGGCTGCCATTCAATGACTATTTGGTGCTGCTTCCTGAGGTAGTACATGAAATGTGGTGGTAGTCATGTGAAAACTGACTGACCAGTAAGGCTTTGAAAATCAAACCAGATGAAAACCTTGCAAGTCATTGGGGAAAAGAGAGGAAAAAAATATTAAGAGGGTGAGTGCGTACTTCCAAAAGCTGTATACAAGTGCACCTGTTGGTAAGAAAAACAAAAATCCACATCCCACTCATTTGGTGCCCTATGTGGCCTATGACTGACTGTTGTTTTAGAGAGACTTGAAAAAATGTGAAACTGACCTTTAAAGTTTCAAAAATTTAATGTCCATACAGGACATAAGTTAAAATACAATAGACTATTTATAATTATATCATGTGGTCATGCAGGTAAATGGTCACATGTGCATATACACTACTCATTAATGCCCATATACTGTGGGACAAAGTATGTTTATGTGTAAACTCCCCATTGGCTGCTGTATCAATTATATTGCACGTGTGATTGGCTGACTTTGTGAATGCTTTTGCTGTTCAAGTATTATTTGTGTATTTCTCAGTGACAATGATGAAAGCTTCAGCCACAGCGTTTCAAATCATCACCTTCATGGTTTTTGATGCAGTTAAAAGGGAACAGATGGATAGACGTCATGGTTCAGTGAACTACCTCAGCTTGTCTATTCTAGTTTGTGGGAGCAGTCATTCCATAAACCCAAACCAAATTTTGGGTCTTTAGAATAATAAAGCCTGGTGCATACCTTGTTAAAAATATATCCACAAAAAATGCGATGGGTGTTTTACATTTGTACTATACAGTACAGTGTTGTTTGTAATGGGGTGGAGTCCCTGTAGCCTGGATTTCAAGCAGATGTTTGGCCCACAAAAACCTCAGGATTACATCAATTTAATTTAGTAAATGAAATCCTGCTGAATAAATAAATGTAAATGTAATATAAATTTTATTACTTTTCACAAATATTTAGAACCGCGCCTCAGCTGTCCTCTACTGATTCAAAGATATGTCAGATGTTGCAGCGGTACAATGAAGGACAAATTAGACTTTTAATGTTGAATTTCAGGTCGACTTCATCCCTGGTATACAGAGTAGGCTATAGATTGTGCACAAATATTTAGCCAATAAGAAACTGTAAAATCATCTAAAGTAGTGATGCATAATAAAATAAATTAGATCACCAAACCTTAACCACCAAAACCTAAATAACTTCTCAGCATATACTGACAGTATGTCTGAATAGACTGTTGGCTCCTCCTCAACTCAACCACATGGGGGCAGCAGAGCACCTTGGGTTTTTCACAATACACCAATTAGGTCCCATGTTCATTAAGATATACTGTGTACTACGGTGTAGTTATGAACACAATGTCATATGCGATGTCACTTCATTACACAAGCTTCATTGTCATTCAACCTACTGTCCAACATCTCATGAATATGGTATTTGTGTTTGCATCCAGTCAAGACTGGATTTCCAACCAGACAGCCAAGCCCCAAAACACCAAGGTTCACTATGCATCAGTTGGTCTATAATAATGTGATTAATTGCAGAGTTCTTCGGGAATATGCATCATTGCACAACATCAACTGAAATGATAAAGATTATAAGGTGGGCTGAATATAGTCATGTGAAATCCAAATTTCTAAACATTTGTCATTTAGGGTTTTTTCCCAGTAATTTGTATAGCTGTTTTTTATTTGTTTTTTAAAAAAAAAAAAAAAAACTTGTCAGACGTCTGAAACATTATGAAATTGAGATCTTGAATGCATGATGCTACCCTGTGTATCTTGATGATTTGTTGGCCGTTGTGAATGAGTCTGCTGATGATTTGTTGTTCTGATGTAACTGGTCTCTGTCTCGTCTCTGTTTTTATGAGCGTGTTAAGCTGGTGGTGCCAAGAACCTATCCCATTTGTGCCTCAACTCCCTCTATGTGACTGTGTATGGTTTTGTGCATGTCTCTCGTTTGTTTGTCTCAAGCATTATTTTTGTTTTCAAACATAAAACAAACAAAAAAATCTACTATTTTATTTAATATTGTCTTTAAATGGTGCATATTCCTAAAACAAAGTATAAATTACACAAATTGACACACAGCATACCTGGGGCCAGGTATTTGTGGCTCTAGGCAAAATATAATTTGGATGCTTTGTGTATTCAACTGTGTGCACTGTACATGATGGTCACTTGTGTACACTAATGGCACAGAGAGCGGACAAGATGGGGTTTCAGAGGTGGCCCACATCTCATTTTTGCCTCAGGCCCCCCTGGTGGATGAATCCAACTATTCATCCAGTAATGCAGCACAACAGAGGTATGAGAATAGCCAACAGAAAAAGGGTCCATGGAGAATTCATGTCAGTGACTGAGTGAGCGACAGACGCAGGGAGGTCGGTTAGAGTACGTATGAAATAACGTTATGGGAGGCTAACAGATAGGGAGATGTGATTGAATGTTGAGTTAGGAGGAGGCAGTTAGTGTCACAGGCCCAGGTGGAATTCGTTGTCACGGTGACTTAGACCGTGGTTGCCGTGGAGATGGTGATGAAAGATGGCAGTCTGGTGAACGGCATTTCGGGGCCGGAGCGTGACCAACAGCATACAGCCCAAAGTGCCCTGGGGGACAGAGATGATTACGAGCAGGGTCACCGCAACGCTGTGTGTGTGTATTTCCATCCAAGTACGTTCGTGTGAGTGTGTGTTTACATCCAGTGTGACGACACATGTATGTAGTGATCAGGAAATGAGCGGCAGCTTAGCATCAAGGTGGTGGTCCCTCTGCTGCCTCTGCAGCAGCCCAGAGGAATTTTTAACACCTCAGCCACCACCATATCTCATTACGGCAACACCATAAAGTCCTGACTACAGTTAGGGACACTCAGAAGTGTGTGTGTGTGTGTGTATTTGTGTGTGTGTGTGTGTGTGTTTGTGTGTGTGTGTGTATGTACAACCATGACTGAGAGTGCACCTGGATCTTGTTATGTAGTTCAGGAGAGGGGCACAGTAGCTACACGTTTTAATTTCCACCAGTTTCATTGCCTCAACAAGTCCAAACACAACAGCCAGAAATAGACTGCGTTGACAAACTACCAGGTATCAAATATAGCCACAGGATGAAGAAATCAAGAGAACTCATTACAACCAAGATTAAATCATGTCCTCAAAATAGCTGAGATGAGAACCAAATCATCCATCTTATGTAGTCTACCTAATTCTTCTTTTTCACTTTATTTTCACCACCACTGAATCACTTTTCATCTTAGTTTCTCTGTTCCCTGAAGAGGGCAGTGTGGACTATGCTTGTTATGAGGTTTTCAGTCAATTAAATTTACAGGTGCATTCCACGAGCCCATAGGTTTTTAAGATGATTAGAACCAGTTCTCCATATGCCATAAAAGAAACACCTCACATATTTAATATAAACAGGATTTAGCCAGTATTAGTAGGGTTTTATTATGCATACTAACAATTAAAGTGGCTCGGCGTTCTGGCTCGGTATGAACTCGCTCTCCTCTCCCTGTGTACCCTTGAACTGACTGTGGCGCATGTTTCTCTTTGTTTTCTTTCTGGTTTCATCTTGTCCTAAATTCTAGGCGTCTTGCTGAGTTTAATACATGATAAGTGAAGAGGTAGAAACCTCAGACTTTCGCACACTTATGCATGTAGTGTTTAATTTTTTCTCCCAAAATTCTCAGATAGATGTAATTTAACTGCCCTGTGGTGTGCACAAACCGATGGGGATCATATTTAATTAGATGGAGCTCCGTAAATTAGAAAAACACTCCAAAAGGCTTTATATCTAAAAGCCCAGGCTTACAGCAGAGGCCTGGCTGTTTTTAAGGTGGTTATTTGTGACAGTTGATGGATTGAGTATGCTATTTGTGCTAATACTTGGATCCAATATGTTTAATCATTTGTACATCCAATGAATCAAAATGAGCCTTTTACTGGGGTGAAACCACAGTCACTGCAGCCCAGCGTCTCATTGTGTTTTTGGCTACAGCTTCCCGTATAATCTCTGACATGCTACAGACGCCCACCACGCTTTGAGCGGGGCCCTTCAAATGGGATTTCCAAAAATCACTTATTTAGCCCGCTTTGAGAACTTGGCATTGTTTTTATGAAAACATATGAAGTGGAGAGGAATATGAATGCAAAGAAAATAAATATGGAAATGATTACCTGGCTATTTTTTGAGTATGTATGCTTGAGTGTCTGTGCATGTACAGTATATATATATATATTTATGTGTGTGTGTATGTGTGTGTGTGTGTGTGTGATAGTCATGGGGATTGTATTATGGTTGGAACAAGGCCATTGTGATTACTACAGAGGTGCAGTATTCTTGTCCCCACAGAATCCACTGTGAACCCTCACTTCAGCTTCCCATGTCCAAACACACGGCTGCACTCACTGTTGTGCAAGTAAATGCATAAAGACATCTGCTTAGAATTCCTGGCTTTAAATGAGAGATGGTGGTCGCTGTGTGTGACATGGTAATGTTTATTTGTGATTGAGCCTTTTTCTAAATTCCTTTATAAAGCTCTGCCAATAGGGTCTGGCTCATCTTACAGCTATATCCTACCCTAATTTTTAGAAGCTGGATCAGAGCGATAAGCTGCAAAACTGGTGGAGTAGATGGGAAAGGTAAATAGGAAAGAGGAAGGAAGGGTGGTAAAGTGAGAAAAGGAGAGTTTAATTGGTGCAGGAGTGTGTGTGGACATGCATGCAGAGACCTGGAGAGATGCACTGCTGTGCAGGGAGACACCGAGCCGCTGCCGATTTGAAGAAGTCTTTAATAACTTCTGCTCTGTCCAGCTGGTTTCAACTGACCCCCCTTCATCCTCTCTCTCTGTCTGAGCTGTCTGTCTTTTTGTGCATCTGGGCAGGTCTTTGGGTAAGGCAGGGGCTCAGTGCGACGTGTGTTGTTCTGGAGGTAAAAGGTAAAAAGGGGCTCAAGAGGCTTATGTAGCACAGGAGCACCACGGAGGATTACCATTAATTTTGCACACAATAATGCACTTGACTTTGAAGACAAATGCTCATGCTCGCACACACATTCACATGCACAAACACACACACTTACCATTTGGGGAGGGTGAAGGTGCACTGTGGAGCGGGGGCTAGAAGGTGGAGGGTCATTTTAAGTGGAGGTGCACAGGGCCAGACCTCGCCCCGGGGATGATGGGGGAGAGAGGGAGGGAGGGAGGTGAGTGAGGGACAAGAGGAAATAGCCAAACTGAAAACACATGCAAGGTCAAGTGTACTCCTTCATCTAGCATATTACCCAGGAAAAAGCCAAAGGATAGAGCCATGTTGCTGTGAGACTTATCAGTCTGGATTTTTCTGTCTGCTTCCCCACTTGCCTCTCTTTCATGTAACTATTTGGTCTGTTCATCTGTCTGCTTGTTATGTGCCCTTGTCTCACAATTTTCTGACCCTGTAAAGTCTTTATCACTGCTATTTGAATAATATCCAAATCTGAATATAGATATATTTTTTGCTCCAGTTTTATTCCATCAGTGGAATATTCAAACTCAGGCCCATTGTTTCTCAAGGTGCGATGTAGACTTTCATCTATGCATTGATTGTCCTACTAGGATTGCAGTAATTCCTTTTTGATTCATTTTAGAATCCTTGTATTCACTTTCAGAGCTGCTTAATTGCTTAAAACCTAAAGAGATTGTGCCTTTAATTAAGATTATGGCTACAAAATGGATGGAACTCACTCTTATTGGACTACAGATCTGTAGAAGGTATCTGTGGACACCTTAAAAAGGGCTAAAAGCCCATCTGTTTTTGTTCATGCTATGTCTTATGTCATGTTGTTCTTCTGTTTTATCAATGTTTCTGTTAATTATTATGGAAATAAATAAACATAACATTCTTACTATCTATTACACAAAATGTATGAGAACCTCCCTGCTTTATTTTTCCAGTCTAACTTTCCCTATCTCTCTCTCTTTCATGCCTGCATACACACTACCACACACATATACACACTCCCATGTTGATCTTCAAAAACTTGAAAGAAAAATTGGAGGAAAATAAACCTTTCAGCCGTACTTTGAGAGTAGACAAGGCATGAGGCAAATATAAAATTTAAATTCTTGTATCTGACTTATTGATTCTCTGATGTGTGTTCAAGAAGCATCAGCTGTCATGTTATTTACAACCAGACTATAAAAATGCTGCGGCTCGGGCCAGATTCTGAATTCTCCACTGTCACTGGAAGAATCAAAGAGACTTAAAGTCTGAGGTCTGAAATGGGCTCATGTTTATCTCTGAGAATCATTACAACCATGTTTCAATGTGAAGAGGGATGGAAAGACACAAACACAACCTCCCTTATAACTCCAGTATTTCCAGGCAAGTGTGATATTTATCTGTTGGTAATGAAATGAAATAGCAGTTTCATATTTGAAGCTGTCAGTGCTCACAGAACAGTCATAAATCCAGACAGCTGTCTTCCTGCATGTGTGTCCGCTGTATGTAATGCAGTTATGAATCTTCTGTGCGACTCTTGTTTCTGATAAGAGCTGTGAATCGCTGATAAGCAGCAAACAGCAGACAGCAGTGGAGTTCTCTCTCTCTCTCTTTGTCCACCAGCTTGTATGCATATCAGCCTGCTTCCCTGCAAATCATCCCCTTTATTAATTGTAGATTTTATCAGTAGAAGTAAAGGGAATAGCATGAACCTTCAACCACCTCCTGTTATTAAAAATAAATGGTTATATTCAGTGTATGGAATTAAATACACTTCCAATAAAAGTTCAGGACAGGAGTTGGCCTTGTTAGTCTTTCGAGGTAGCAATTTTTAAACTGTGAAAACAGTATTGGATAAAACACAACTTCAATTATATGGATCACAAATCAGAGAAGTTGAGACACTGTAAATAAGAGTTAGGCCAAAAGTAACTGGCAGTGTGTCCAAATACCATGCAAAGTGAATTTTAATTTGCAAATTGACACAAAGACACATTTCAACTTGAGTGAAAAATTTGTATGCTTCATAAATGTGCAATTGGAGATGGGAAAGAAGAGAGACTGGAGGGAAATAACAAGAAAATCTGAGTTCCTGGCGAGTTCTGAGTTGCTGAACAGAACACAGAAAAAAAACACACTCCCACAGACACAATCATTGTGTCTGTTACATTGGGTGTTTTAGGCGAATAATCACAAATGGTCTAATGGTAAAACTTGAGTGAAGTTTGCTTTGCATTCTGTCTGTACACATCACTGACTGTATATAAAGATATACATCATGACAGCTCCTCAAACGTGAAGTCAAAATATATCGCCCCCTGGTGGTTGGGGTCAGTATAGGTCACAAGTCCCACCCCCTCCATGTTAGCGGATGAAACGTAAACGAAACTAAAAAAATCAAAGTACACGTCAAATATATTTTTTAACAGAGATGGTTTCTGTCATTTTAGATAGATCTTATCATGCTGATGTTTGCCCAAGTGCTCATTTTTCTGATAAGTTTGTTCAATTTTGCATAGTGGTAGGAAGTGGAGACATGTCCATATTTATATATAGTCAATGGTATGCATCTTTAGAAGACAAAGAGTCGGTTGTGTTAGCAGCTCTGTTAGGCTGCACATTGGCAAACCTAGGATAAATCATCTAGAAACTGTAAATTCTAGGGTATGCAATTCCATGCCAATCTATCTGAACGAGATATTTCACAAGATTAGTGAAAACGTGATGTACAGGTGGTGCTACTGGACAAGTCAAAGGTTCTTCAATGTCATGAGACTTAATCCTCTGGGCACTGTGGATGTCTGTAAAGAAATGTCATGACAGTCAATCCAGGAGTTGTCAAGACATTTCACAAGGTGCTAGAGGTAAAGTCAAGAGATCACCAATGTTGGTGAGTTTTATCATCTGGGAAAATTAAATTGTATACAAAACAATTGTTGAGATATTTCAATCTGGACCAAAGTGGTGGACAAACCAACAAATTGACATTGCCATTCCCAAAGCCATGTCGCAGGCATGGCTAAGAAGAGTACTACAGATAATGTGCCAGCAAGAGCATTTGGGGAGTAGATAACTAAAAGATGTCTGTCACTATTTCCTTGGTGATAAAATGGTGGTTGTAACAATGTCAATTTAAACTGCATCTGCCAGTAGGGGTTGCTACTAGCAACAGAAAGTTCAGCTGAAAGCAATTGCAGAACAGTTTTCATCACCTTCTGAGGACGTGAGACATAAAACACCAACTATGTGCATGTGCTGTTTGTGTTCCTGTGTGTACATTATAATGTCTCTGTTCAGCAAGGTGAGTAAATGTGTTACCTTCGGTTTCCCCATAGACCCAGATGGTACTGTCAAAATGCCCACAATGCAATGTACAGCCAGGCACCTTTGTGCGCTGAGGCAGCACTCACATCTGACCTCATACAAATACACACAAACAAGCAGAGTCCACGTGATACCACAAAGGAAAAGCTCATACATGTAGTCACAGGCTTTTTTAGCTGAAATGTCAATCACAATGTGTGTTAATGTGAAGTGAATAGACGTCCGCAGTGATCTACAGCCAGACTGCAGGAGAGAGGAGGGTTGAGACAGAGATAGAGAAGATGACGGTTGAGGGAAAGGCAGTTTAACAGCTGTCTGCATAAATCATGCCGTTCTGATAACTCTTCTCTACACACATACACACACACACACACACAGACACATACACACAGACACACACACACACAAACACCATGAGTTGTAAATATGGCCTCAGCCATTACGTGCTAATAATTTATAACGTGTTTGTGCCTTAACGTGAGTATATATACGTGAGAGTGAGGTGACTCACTGTTTTTTATTGTGCACTTGTGTGTGTCCATACAGTCCATGTGTGCTTGTTAATGCTTGGTCTCAGAGGTGTCATTCTTTTAGGAAAAAGAAGTGAGTTTCCACACAAATGTGCCTCCTTACTGCACTTTCGGTGATGCCCATTTGTCTCTGGTGTCTTTGGTGGAAACTTGCGCCTTGTCCCTTCATAGCATGCTCTTGTCTCTCCATTATATTCCTTTCTGCTAAATATATTAGAAAGGACCCCCTCCCTACCCTCTCCACTCCCCCTCTGTCTCTCTCTTTCAGAAATAGAACAAGGTTTATAAGGCTCGGCAGGCCCGGCTAATCGAACCCACATGCCAATAGCGCTGTGCCCATTCTCTCTCCTGCTCTAATGAAGCTAACACAGACTCTGAACTCTTTCTGTGTATGTGTGTGTGTGCGTGTGTGTGCGCGTGTGGGAACATCAGACCTGGCAAAAGAAACTCCACCTCACTCTGGGCCAACAATGAGACACCACAGGGAGGGAAAGTAGGAAAGTAGAGTTTTTCACTTTAAATCAGTTATGATTTACACACCCACACATATGCAGGCGTGCGCACACACACACACAAACACATAGAGACATGAACATAAGCTCATCCACACACAGATGTTTCAGCTAATTGATTGAGAGTGTGTGGTGTGTAGACTCGTGATTGGCTCTAAGTGTGTGGTGTGTTTCTGGCTGACACTAATAGACCACACAGCAGCGCTTCCCTTCTTCCCCACCCATACAGACATAATTTAATCAAGCATTGAATATAATGTAACTATGGTGCACTGACTTTATACAGTCATAAGAAAAACAATTTGAAGTTACTATTAGATAAGGCTGGGCGTTTCTCTTGAGTGTGACAGTGAAGAAAACATGTGCTATACAATGCTGGATATGTGTGTGTGACTGTGTGTGTGTGTGTGCCCAAATTGCACTGCAAAAAAACACATGCCACGGTATAATGCTGGAAATGTCTGTCAGTGAGTGTGTGAGTGAGTGTGGTGACTGATGGAGTGTGCGAGAGTGACTAATACTGCCCATGTCATCTCACATATTCACGATTCCCAGCTTGCCACCCTGAGATCCAGGAAGGACTGCAGGAAATGAGGATGGAGTGTCTTTTTCTGTAGATGTATGTGTGTGTGTGTGTGTGTGTGTTTGCGTGTGTGTGTGTGTGAGAGAGAGTAAGAATTTTTTCATTTTATAAGTTTCACCGGAGGAAGGGAGGAAAAGGGAGGGGATCTCTGTAGAGATTATTCTGGCACTTTGTCTGAGTAAGTGTGTGTTGCATGGATGTATATATGTACAACATGTGTGTGTGTGTGTGACAACTGCCGCATGTGTTGGTGAAACATCCTGTAGGGCTTGGCGACACAGTAGGAGGGCAGCATACCCTTTTGACTCTGCTACGTGTGCATGTGTGAGTATATATCTCTGAATGTGTGTGTGCACATGTGTTTGCTGACAGGATTTATTATTCGTCAGTCCATCCTGTCATCACCTCATAACTCCTGGACGGGCTGGGATCCTGAAAAGATACAGACAACCAACAAAAACCTAAGGCTCACAGTATAGTCATGTACTGCAAATTTGCTGTGAACTAAAAAGTGAGACATTTAAATCCATCATGTCTAGTAGAAATAATCCTTGTGACCACATGGCACATAACACGCAGAGTTATCCATTAGAGTGTCTGGTTTGCACATATATTATAAAATAATTAATTCTTTGGGATTTAAAGTTTATTTTTGACCTTAGAAACAGCGGTTGACAAAATAATCTCACCACATGGCCCATTACTAACTACTCTGCAAGGAGTTTTACCAGTTTTCATGGAACTGTAAATGTACAAATTTCTGTTTTTCGGAGCACTTTAAATATGTCAAAAAAACAGTATTAAAAACAGTAACACATGTGTTAAGACAGAACATGAAGGAAATTTTTTCCTTGCATAATTTGCACCAAATTCTCCACTGGACTACTTGTGTTAAATCCCCCCAAAACAGCCAATGTACCAACTGTACATTAGCTGTAAGCTAGTTAGCAACAGATGCACTGACTGCCTGTTGGGGTGTGTTTGTGTGCTTGTGTTCAGCTCAGCCTTTCTGTTCTTTCTGTTATTTCCCTCCAGTCTCTCTTCGTTTTCCTCTCCTTGCTGTATGTTTATATATCCAATTTGCAAAGCCTGCATCATTTATCACACAAGTTGAAACATTTTCAACTTGTTCAAATGTGAATATTTGCACCACCATGGATGAATTTGTGTCTTTCAGTTGACTCTGTATGTAGTTGCACTGCATCCAAAATTTGTCTGAACACACAGTAGGAACTTCTTCCTCGTGTTGGCTTAAAATTTACGATTGAAAGCTCATTCTTGACCTTGGAAACAACAACTGACAAAAAGTAAATAAGTACTTTAAAGGTTAAAGGAATAGTTCACCTCTGTCTCTACTCATCCCTCCATGAAAAGCGTTGCAGACTGAACATGCAACAAGCCCCCTTTCCTTTCCCGAACAACTGAGTTACACAGTTGTTTCGAGTACCAAAAAAGGCATAAAACTTCCATTATGTTTCTCTAAACAACTCGTGCTGCATAATCCAAGGCATCTTGAAGCCAAATGATTGCACTGTGAATCAAATTGGCTTACAGTTAATGCAATACTTAACATTAATCTGGAGAAAGGAGCAGGGAAGGGGTGAACATCAATAGAGTTTCCACTGACAGAGTGAGTATATAAAGTGACAGTTATTAGATAATTAAATTCAGCGTAAACTATTCTTTTAAGTGATTTAGTAAAAAATTGCAAGTGATAGTCTTATTACAAGAATCAATTTCCAGAAACCTTTGAGCTGGAAAGACTTTTCTCTTACTAAAGGTATTAGACACTGAGACGAGGATGAATGCAATTTGTGTGAGAAAGAGAGAGGAAGAGACACAGAGAGAGAGAGAGAGAGAGAGAGAGAGAGCAAGAGAGAGAGTGCACACATTTGAATGCAAACAATGAAACTATGAACACATTCAGTATAAATATGTTGTCTGGGCCCCTAAAAAGGTTCAGTGAATGGGCCCTCCCCATATCTGCATATCAACACATGCGTGTCCTACATAAATATATAAACATAGGCATGCGTGCGCACACTCACACACACACACACACACACACACGCACACACACGCACACACACACACACACACACACACACACACACACACACACACACACACACACACACACACACACACACATACCACAATCAGACTCTGACACACTTACGCACACCAAGATCAACAAAGATCTGCTACACTTACACCACATATTTCTTAGTAGAAAATACAATTCCTTACCATGGCTTCATCTTTGCCTCTTATACAGCTATCTTCCTTGTCTTTCTGGATGCAAAGTTCTTTATAATGTCTTTAAAATCCATCTGTTTAGCTACTTCACACTCAACGGCAAGTATTGCCAGGTTGCTGAGCCTCTTCTGGCTCATTGTGGAGTTCAAATAATTCTTTATTATTTTCAGTTTACTGAAGGATCTCTCTCCTCCTGCCACAGTTACTGGTAAAGTGCAAAATATCCTCAGTGCAATCCAAATGTCACCATAAATGCTCTCAATCCTCATGCCATAAATCCTGTTGAGCAACTCCATGGGTGTTGATCCTGAGAATGTGGCACTGTATATCCTTTTCAGATGGAGCATTTGTTTTTCCAGATCTTCAGATGGATCCTTGGAATATTTTGTTAGCAAATTTCTACAAGATGACTTAAGATCCTCTTCACTCAGTTGCTGGAACCTGAGTATTCCCTTGAAATCACTGCAAATGTCCCTGTTTGACTGAAATCTGGAAGTCAGCTGTGCAATGATACTGTCCACTGAAACATAATACACAGAATTCCTAAATGTTACATCAGGAGTCTCCTGTGAATTGGACCTTTCTTCAGTGTGCTGGCACTTTCTCTGCCTGCTATGAGTGAACTCAGGTGTGAAGCCCATTGCATGGGCTATATTTTGAGTTTTTGCAAGCATTGAATCCCAGTTATTTCTCAAAGAGATTATTTCCTGCTCTAGAGCTTCGATGTGTGCTTCTTCCTGATCCAAAGATAGGCTGCCACTCTGCAGAGGCAAATTCCTATCTTCAATATGTTCCAGTATTTTTACCCAGACAGTGCACATGACAACTGCTGTGAATGATGTGAAATATTCTCTCAGTCCTCGTGCATTTGATAAGGTCTCATTGGATAATTTGCAGGATGATATTATGCAATCAAGGGCTGAAGAGCTGGCATGCAATAGGTGTAACTGTGTCAATATGCACAATCCATTTTGTATCACTCAGGCAGTGGAGGGAGCATCTTTTCCTTAAGCACAGACGACTGGCCTGGATAAGTTGAGGTTGACGCCGTGCCTTTGGAGAGATTCTGCAAACTCAATAAAACATTTGTTTGTTTGTTTGTTGTCCATCCTATGCCACGTGTGTCATCACCATACACATATCTCAGGAGTAGGAATTTCCGTTCAACATGCGATATATCTGGGGTGGCATCACATATAGAGAAATAGATTGACTGGAGTCTTTCCATGAGAATGACGTTGAGAATGTGATTTCCACACAGTTCAATGAATTCACTCTGAGAGGGCCATGAGAGATAGTGTGCTGGTAGCTGTTCCCCTCTCTGTTTATATTCTTTGACTTTTTCTAGATGCTCTCACATGACAGAGTCATATTTTGCAATCAGCTCGAATAGCCCTAAAAAATCCATTATGAACATCACCAAGCTCACTGGTGTCCCCTCTGAAAACTAGATTTCTACTAAAAAGATACTAAAAAATACTAAAAAAGAGTGTTATATCTAATATTCTCTGCAACAAAGTACTGTTTTTTCCCACTTGCATTTGGAATTCCTTTTGGATCAGGCCATCAACACCTGTGTGCCATGTATGAGGATATGCTGTAGATTCTGTAACTTCCAGTAGCAGTGTTTATGTGGGCTGCTTTTTTCATGGTCTGGTAATTTACTGTAGAGCATCTGCCACTTTGTTGTGGATTCCCTAAACCCCTCTCAGCTATTAAGAGCACTTGTAGACTTCTTCTCTATTTCGTCAGAGGAGAGAATGCATTAAACAGTACAATGATTTGTTACCTTCACTAAACAACAGCCAGTCTCTTTTCACTTTCTCACGTCCACTTTGCTGCTTTAAAGTATGACAAATAGTCTGGGAAAGGCTTGTCTTTGGAATCTTTAGCTGACACCTTTTGACAAAATACTACTGTCAACACCTCCCAGTGCTCTAACAATGTTTTCTCTCTCTACATCAGTCATATTTTCATGCCATTTTCCTGGATCGTTGTAGCTCCCAGGGTTAGTGACACTGTAACAGGCTTCCCCTTCATGTTCAGCAGTCTGTGTTTTTGGCTCTAGCTCCATAGAAGTACTCAACCCATTATCAATGCTCTCACAGAAGTTGCCTGCATAAAACTCTGTGTAGATTCAAGACATAAACAGTGTGTACACACAAAGACCGAAATATGCATATGCTTTCTTATCATCAGATTTATAAAGCTGTGCATATGAATGGTCCTGTTTTGTAAGTGTGAGTCATTGTGGAACTGGGTGCATGTGCACGAGCCTCATTTCCACTCCCACAATTAGCCATAAATGGACGAAAACACACCAAAAATGGCGGGAAATGGCGTATGAATGATTTTTGTGTGTACACATTTATGCAACTGGCCTCTGGTGTTGAGGGTAATTACAGAATGTCTTCGCTATTGTTGTCATCATCTTCTTTCTCACAGGTGGTGGTGATTCCTTTACTGATGCTAGCTACCACTTGGCTGATAATGTTAGCTGTACACAGGGTTTTCATTATGAAACAGGCTGCATTTTGCTAAAGACACAATAAATAAAATGTTTGTTTGTGTTGTTTTAAGAAGTGAGTATTTTGATTAAAAATAAAATTTGGTTATCATTGCTTATATTTAGGATGAACATGGTTATTGCTGGCCTCCATTGGCCCCTCTAACGGCTGGGCCTCAGAAACCTTCCCCCTCTCTCCCCCATTATAGGTGACCCTGGTCTGGTCAAAGCCTTTGCACCACCACCTCCAGTGCAACCTGTAAATGTCAGTAATGTAGAGTAGAGGGGAGAGATCTAGCTGTATGTGTTTGTGTGTGTGAGTGTGTTTTTATGTTAGCAGGCTTTACTGATAAGAGTGACTTTCCCGTCTCCTTCCCTGTCTGTTCATGCAGTCCTGATGTGAATACAGCATCAGACTGACAAAGGAGAGATAGACAGAGAGGGAGAGAGAGGCAGAAGCGTCCAGGGCCCATCAATCAGACAGACTGACGTGCTGACTGACTGACTGACAGTGAGTCAGAGCCATTCAGGGCTATGATTGGCTGATTTCCCGAGGGATGCGATGTGGTCAGTTTGTCCTAAGCTGCCTTTGATCCTCTAAATGTCACCTACTGAATTCATTACACAAGGAGAGGACATTGGTAATTAATTATTTCCATCTTCATCAATTTAAATGAGAGTTTGTTTGACTTTCTGTCTTTAAGCGGCTATAATCAGTATATTTATATTGGATAATGGATCGCATGACTACTTGTATGTGAAAGGGGTTGCTCATAGTGATGAATTATCACCCTACTCTGTAGTTTGCAGTCTGCTTGGTTCACTCTCTCCATTCTCATCAGTGTCATTTTCTGCTGAAGCAGGCAACTGTTTTCAACAAAAAAGCTCTAAAAACCCACTATAGATGGCGGCCAGAAAAAGTGAGTGACTAACTGGTGAACACAGTGAAGCATTAAGTGGACAAAGAGGGATATTTCCCTCAGGAGTTGGTGGAGCAAACATAACTAAAAGAGGAGTGAATAGTGGACTTGTAATCACCAGGTGGCCAGAAACACAACTCCAGATGAATTTTAATGTTGCTCTGTGTCATTGAAAAGTATTGTAAATAAGCAACCATTTTACCATGTTAACTTAAGAGGAAATGATAGTCAGTGTTATGTTTACAGTTGCACTATGCACATTTACAGGTCTATAGTCTTAATCTGGAGCTCTACTGAAATATCTTTGCATGATTTACAGATCCTTAGTTAACCCCTACTGACCCTTTAAACGGAAACTTTGGTATTTTTCAATCTGGACCATATTTTCCCATCTTTTTTTTGTCTAAGTGACTAACGGGGAAAACAATATTTGAAATTGGTCCAGTATTGAGCGAGATTGCTGCAACCAGGAGCTGCGAAACACTGACAGGGCAATAGCGCCCCGTCAATGTGCGTCCATTAAAAGTGCTTGTTTTTGCCACTGACAGGCTCAGATTGTTATTATAAGTGTCTGACAACATTATGGAAAGGACCAAACATCTGTTTGTTATTGTGTCTAATCAAGTCTCGCTCAAAGAGTTTCGTTCTAAAATCTCTTGAGAGTTGAGTTGTTGTCGAAATCAGTTATATATTCAGCCATGACAGAGCTGAAGAGACGGGTGCTGGGAGGAGTTTGTTGTGTTGGAATACAGAAAGCGTCTCTTAGTGTTATCTAAAAGGTTTTCCAAATCTTGGCTGAAAAGATAGGAAAATACAGTCCAGGTTGAAAATTACAGAATTTTCCCTTTAAGCAGCCAATCAGTTCAGCCTCTGTCTGAAACAGGCCATTTTAGTTCCTGTTCCTTTAAAGGCCCCTCTCCCATTGAGCCCACTCAACTGGCCAGGTCTCAGAAGCTGCCCCTCAGCTGATATCTGTTGGATGTGGTCTCAACAAACCATGAAACAAACTGTAGTTAAGCCAGGAGTAGATTTTACTTTTACTTTTACTTGTTCTTTACATGAAATAACCTATCCGAAATATGAGAATGGACAGCGCAAACAAGACAGCGAAAAACCTTAGCATCCACCTTAGCAACCAATGCTATTGAACAGATGGCCATTTGTGGACATATGCGCTGATGTCAGCTTGTTGGGAAGGTAGAAAAAACCAATGCAAATGAAACGTTCAGAGTAGGTTGAAGCCTGGGCTTTTGACTTGCACTGAGCTTTTCTACATGCCTCAAGTTTTGGACTTTTGACCATGTTTACCACATATTCTAACATTATAACAGTATAAAAATAACATAAAATCACAAAACGCATAATATGTCCACTTAAGGTAATTTCCATGGCATTTTGTATTGTTGTTTATGGTAAACAGGAAAAGAAAAAATAGCCTTTCTTTGTTTCTTTTTTGTTTCCTTTATCTCTCTTTTCCTTCTTTTTTTCACAAGTTCTGTGCCTATTGGGGACTAAAAAAGAAAAAAAAACCCAACACAAAACCAAAGCAAAACACATTTGAGAAAATACAAAATAAGATATAAAGTTATTTTGGAAGAAGATTATTCCCATTCTCATTCTTATTCCCATTCTTTCCTATCACTCATCATCCAATTTAATTTCATCCCCTCTCTTCCTCACAACATAGAGATCAAATGCCCTCCAGGGATGGAGCACTTCTTTGTCCTTAAGGGAAAGCGATAACTGAAGAACCTCAATATGTTCAGATGGTGGAATTGATAGCTAAAGCTTGGAGGGCTGATTCGAACACATGGTTCTACTAACGTCCATCTGGAACTCATGTGAATACTATCTGCATACTTTGGACTTAAAATAGAAAAGAGGACAAATTCTCGACTGCAAACTGGAAGGTGAAAAAAAGTAATTCAAACTTTTTCTGAATGTTGACATTCTGCATTGATATACAGCCTGAAATCCTGGCTGCAACCTTGAACGTTTACATTGAAGATTCCCTGTTGAAATCTTCTACTGTTTACTTGTATACGTGGCTGTGTAGGCGTGCTTATGTGGGTGTCTATATGTGTGTGCCTTTGTGTATTTAAGTGTATGCTGGCAGTGGGGTTATTGATTTGCAAGGGTGAATGTGTGTTGAAATTCAAGGTGGGCTTTCCGTCTCGTCCATTCCCCTTGGCTGACAGAACTCCCTGTAGATCTGTATGCACTCTACACACCCTCTGTTCTCTAATTCATTAGTTTCACTCTCACACAACTATCAAACACAATCATCTGGCATGGAAGTAGCTGCTGAAGCAAGTCTGCAATTTCACCTTTGGGGAGGAAATGCACAATGCAGCATACTAAATGCCATACAGATGTAGAAAGTGTAGCTCCCACTTTTTTCTCTCTGTTGAACTGTAACTACTGCTGCACTAAAGGTGTGTCTGAATGGACATGTCTGACATATTGTTGTTGTTCACGTAATAGACAGTATCATACAACCTTGTGCATTTTAGTCACATTTGGTATTTGGAATATTTGGAATACTTATGCTTACATGAATCAATATTACACAGTTTAAATGGATAACAGTGACTGAGTTTTAAGATGTGCAGTAATGTGAAAATACTCTTCAGAGAAGCATTAAAAAGAAAACTGATTCTTTGCTGAACATCTCATTTTTAGCCGTATGAGAGTGGTGTGGTTCTATGGATTGCACCACTTAGTGGTGGACCAACATTGCAAGATATTTAAGTGGCTGAAATATCTCAACAACTATTGGATGGATTACCATGAAATGTGCTTATAAATTCATCTTCTCACTGGATGGATAGTACTTTGTTGATCCCCTGACTTTCTAAGCTGTCATTTATGAAGAAATACCAGAAAAACTATTGACAATCCCATCAGTCTTTGCTGTACTTTGTGTTTAGTGCTAAATGTTCCATGTTAACATACTAAATGAAGATGGTAAAAATGATACCTTGGTCATTGTGAGCATGTTAGCATGCTAAAATTAGCATTTTGGCTCAAAGCACCACTGACCTCTCAGAGCTGCTAGCATGGCTGTACACTCTTAGTCTTGTTATTCAATAGTTCCCTAAGTATCAACTATCCAAATAAAATTGTATTCAATTTAGGCTTGACTGGGGTGAGTCGACTTCATTCTCATTAGGAGTGATGCTCTGCTTCACATTTGTTCCACTGCACACACTAACATCAAGGAGCTGCCCAGTATAAGCATATTGGCCACCTGGCAGTTCTACTAGAGCCGATGCTGCTCAGAGCCAACCAACTGTTACCAGTTGTTACCATGTGACCAAAGTTTCATACTTACATCACCAGTAGATCTTAGATGATGGCGCCTCACCTATCTTCATAACAACAGAACAAACTCCTTCCAATAATAAGAAAGTGTGCCTTCTATAAAGATTATTTTGTCAAATTACAGTTTGATTACCTGAATAAATCTCTTGCAGTTTGACACTGTGCCTATAATGGTGAGGTTCTGGCCATATTATTTTCAAACCTGTACTTATATAATGCTTTAATTGTAAAAATATGTAATGTGGGTAACAGTTTTACCAATTGTTAACATCTTTGAACTGAAATCTGTCCAGATATGATGTCATAATTCAAACCTCATGAATTTACATTTCCAATGGCTTTGTTTGATTATCGACATCTTCCACATGGGCAGTGGTTGTTGAGAAATGAGAGCGTTATTTATTTACTTTCCCAACCCACATTTTCCCCAAATTGTAATGTAATGCAAACCTCTCAAGACAAACCCTTCTGTTTCTTTAGCTTCTTTCCCAACATGCAATAAAACCTATAATTACTCAGGCAATTATCAGTTTTGGTGTCATCAGCTGTGTTTACATGGACCCTAATATTTCAATAATATTTGCAATAACAGCCCAATCAGAATTAAAATGCCTCATGTAACCAACTCAATTGGAAGAGACTGGTGTGATCCGGCCTGATTGGAAGAAATTTTCAATCGGGTTGAGAGGGGCAGTGTAAACCTTTGATAATACATTCAAGAGGAAAATATTAGTGTCTAATAACCATATAAATGCTTAATCCAATCGTTTCTCTCTAGTTGGAATACATATATTCTTGGTGCTCATATTTGCCCCACATGGGGGTAACATTTGGTGATGTGAACAAGTTTCCGGGAGGGATAGAAACATGGCTGTAGCAAAACAAAACTGGTCAGGTCTCCCCATGTTTGAAGATTGTAGGAGAAGTATGTGCTGCTGAGATTGCTGCTTAATTAGAAAGAACAGCAGAAATGCAAATATTGTTCTCTGGACAAGATGTTGGTCTTGAAAATTGTATTAACAGGCGGAACCACTTCTACTTTTTCTTCCTCTTCTTCTGAAGATTAGACACTTCACAACAGGCGGTACCACTTTGTGCATGTCAAAAAAGTTATATTCTGATTAAAGGCTTTAGGGCATGTAAACACACATTATTGGATCCCTTTATTTAGCATCCTAAATAGCTTAATGTATGTAAACAGTTATGTTTGAATCTCTAATCAGAATGATTTCATTCGGGATGGAGAAACACATCCTACAGTATTTTTCTATATGGTACACATGAATCTCTTTGTGACTCTTTCTATGACGTGTTTCATAGCCACCAAAGTGACATGACTTCATGAATTACACAGGGTAAAAAGGTAGAAAAAACCTTGAACCATGAATGAGCTGTGTTTTTTCCCCACACAGGACTAATGTTGGTCTTATCCACTGAATACATCAATATCACAGATTTCATGTGTGAAAGCTGTCTTTTACACATTTTCAGTCTTGTGTTGTCTTTAAATGGGCCAAAATAGGTAGAATCAAAAGAGAACATTGGTTTATTCTTCTGCTTAGCCTCCCTCTCTCTCGCTTTGCTCAAGAACCGGCAGCGCCGCCACCCATAGCGGTGCTGAGTGACCTTTTGAATGCTGTCCTCCTTTTGAACGGTGACCTCCGGCCAGGTTCAAGAGTCACCACAGCAACATAGCAGGCCTGTCATCCACAGGGCCTGCCTGGTTAACCACTGCCCAACAAGCTTGATGTTTGTGTGTCTGTATGTGTGTGTGTGTGTGAAAGAGAGAAAGAGTGTGTGTGCTTGTTCAAAGTGTATGACAGTGTAACAGAAGAGCTTTAAGTGTGACCCACATAAAAGGTCTCAATGAGCTTCAGGACACCCAACTTACATGCCTTACATGCACACACACAGGCACACACGCACACAAACACAATGGCTGATGGTTCCCATGGTGACTGTGTTCCAGTGAGTGGGATTTTCCAGGCGGTGTCCGGAACAGTGGACACTCGAGAATTTGTCCTGGAAGTTCGCTTTGATCTACTGTAAGTGGGTAGATCAGTCCAAGGGGAGGACAATTCTTGACCCTTTATAAACACACACACACACACACACACACACACACAAAAACACACACACACACACACACACACTTGTACTTCGATATTTGTGAGAGACATTATTGGTGAAGTGCATTCCCTAACTTATACTACTGCAACTCCAATGCTACCTAAACCTTATTCTGCTGTAACCGTGAGACAATTCTTAACCTTATAGAGATGGCCACACAAAATATCCCCGATCTCAAGGTCTGCAATTCAAACTGGTCCCCATAATGGTTTCTAACTTCCCAATTCACACACAGCAGTGGTGGTTGCTCCTGTCTTTATGATGTCTATAGAGAAAGGATGGACTAGACACCAGTTATAAACCGTCTGACTCTCAGGCTGACTCAGACGGCAGATTTTATAGGACTGGCACTGCTTTATGTGTGTGTGTAAGTTTGAGTGTGACAGTGTGTGTGGCTGTAGACATTAATGTGTATGTGTGTGACAGCAGACGAAATGAAAGTTAGTATGTTTCTACCTCATCCTACTGACACATTTATCATCTGTCTGAAATCTGTGCTGAAAACTCAGGCACGCAAGTCCAGCTGAAGTTCTCCTTACCACACCAAGATCTGAGACTGAGAAGAAGCAGAATAGTAGGAAACATACACACACACACACACACACACACACACACACACACACACACACACACACACACACACACACACACACTTGCTGTCTCTGTAATGAGTATATCTGTATATCTGTCTCTGTTATTTAAGACCATAGTCAAAAACCAGATAAAAATGAGCATGAAAATTCATTTTTGACTTGGAAATACTAGTTTGACGAAATAATCTTACAGGCAGGACCCCCATCCCCCCTCTGGAGAGGAAGACTGGAGTGCTGTATGACATTACATGCAACAGCTGTGGGGGACATCAGTGAAACAGCAAGGATCTTGGACGAGAGACTGAATGAACACTGGAAACAGACAACATCAGCTGTTTGTGAACACAAGACCCGAATCGGTCAGTCATTGACCAAGAGTCAGTGAACAGCCGGAAAACAATCCGGTTACAATCTACCACCCATGTACAACCAACTGTTATCATGCGCCCAAAGTTTCATACGTACATCAACACTAGATCTTAGATGATGGCACCTCATCCATCTTCATAACAACAGAGTACACTCCATCCGCTAATGGGATGTGAAAAAATGTGAATGAGGACCTCTGAAAAATCTAGAAAGTGTACTTTCTACAAAGATGGCATGGCATGTTAACATCTTTGAGCTGAACTCCAGATATAAAGTTGATGATGGTGACAATACCAGCTGTCAGATCAAAAAAATCTATAACTCAATCTATAAGTCATAATTTACTATTTATTATTATTTTACTTAGGTGTAAAGCAAATCCTCCACCCTTTACGTGATGCCTCCACATTTACCAACAGCTTGAAAAGCCAATTGGTCAATGGGAAGTGGAAATTACTGCAGAAGGAAAAAAGGGAAGACTTCACTATAAATAGTTGTATTTACCATCAGCAGAGAGCCATTCTTAATGATAATTGTTTACAGCAGGTCTGTAGATCATCCTAAGTAACCAGAACATTGTTTCAGGAAAGGTTCGCTGAGCATCAGAAATGCAGTCTAATCTAATTTCTGCAAATAAACCAAAACTGTCTGAATAGGAAATATGTTTTTTTGGGATTTGGGTTTACTGACCCTTCAACCTTTCAATTTGAGCGTTTACTTTAAATATTTTCCATTTCAAGTTTTTAGATTCTCAAGTAATGATCACTGAGCACATAATCAGATTGAGGAAAACTATTATTATTATCAGGGGTGAGTATGCGAGCATTTTGTCAGTCAGATAATCTATTTCCCTGTTTCCTGTTTCCACCACATAACTGAAAAACACAATAACAATTCGACAACTTCAATAAAACATATAACATGTAATTTATCTGTCATTTTCATTTTTACCGGTTGGAAAAATGGAATAGACTTTATTTGTGCACGAGAGCAGGAGAAGGGGTGTGTTCAAATTATGGTATTGGATTGGCACTGATGTCTTGTGTGTCATAACCTCACTTTCTTTGTGAGGGAACAGAGGGGGAATTTCCTGTAACATTATCCTGAAATACTCATTTGATGTCTGGGAAATGTTTTGAAAATGTCACTATTTCTGCTTTCTAGAGACAGAGAGATTCAACATCTGAAAATAAAAATGATCAAAATGACAGAGCTGAAAATATGAACAAGAGGTTATGTCTATCTTTGTCTGTCTGTCGGCCTCGCCCTCTCTCTGTGTTTCAGGAAACACAGATTCCTCTCATTCTCCAAGTGGTAATTTTAGGGGGGTTGGATGGCTGACACACACACAAAGGTCAATGCTGAGGTGATGGAGAACTTCTCTATATGTTAGAAAGACAGACATTTGATTTCTACAACTGCCTGTTCACCTGTTTACAACTGACATGATAGAATATATAAAGGCGTCATATGTAAAGGGATACACATATGCTCAAAACAGTCATCTTTCACTTCCTGCCCCAGTGAAGCAGTAACATTACCCACTTACTTAACTTTTCTTTTGAAAATCTGAAAATACTGTTTGTTTACATCTGATATGATCATGCAATATGATCATGCAAATTTCATGTACAGTATAACTGATTCCCTCATATTAGTTTGTTTAATTGGGACATTGCCTTTTTGAGGCGCCAGTCTAAGAAATGTCAAAAACCTCTTAAAATGAAACCAAAACTATCTGAATGTCTGGAAAATATTTTGAATTTTGGGTGAACTCACCTTTTCAACTTCCAACTTGAACAGTTCACATTGATTCATGGTCTCCTTAAAAAATCCCACACAAAAATGAAACAATAAATGCCTATAATATGACATCAGATCGTTGTCATTTTTGTCCTTTTCTCCAGTTGATTTATGTTTTCAATTCAGTTTTAAGTTTCCATTTTGCAGTGGTTGATAAAAAGCAAGAAAGTGGTCACGAGTCAGGCAACATGAGCATGTTTTTCCGTTTAATTAGGCTACAAATTGTTGCTCAACTTTTCCATTTCATTTTAAAAAGTGTTGCCTCAACTGGTGCGCTGATCCTCTCTGTGGAGAACTGGGCAAATGACCAAACTCTCCACTTTGATACTGTTATCTTTGCTGTCACTACTGCTGTATTTCAAACTGGTACTCAAAGACAGTATTCACCCTGTTAAATCCACATGGGAACATGGAAATATTTCACAGACATTTTAGTGTCATGAAAGGATTTTCTTATTAACCAAAAACCCTAAGAGCCCCTCAGAGTCGAAGGAAATCGCACACATAAATCACCTGACAACTTGATATGAACATGTAATTACAGTTGTTCAGTGTTCTGATCATGTTGTGGTTGTGTTTTGGTAATTTTCTGTCCAACCTGTGGATGTTATGTATGTAACAGGAGACAGAGCCCCAAAGGCTTCTTATCAGAGCCATCAGCAGGTGGGCTTTAACTTTATAGATACACACACACACACACACACACACATACAAATGCACACATATACATACTGAAACTTGTGTACAAATGCCTCCAGGTTTAATACCTGAGCCAAGAACCATAATTCCAGCCCCCACCCCCAACAGAGA
Organism: Euthynnus affinis; assembly: GCA_029490765.1. Classification (NCBI taxonomy): domain Eukaryota; kingdom Metazoa; phylum Chordata; class Actinopteri; order Scombriformes; family Scombridae; genus Euthynnus; species Euthynnus affinis. The sequence continues at coordinate 19,612,605 of CM055838.1, forward strand.
AACACACACACACCACACACATACACACACATTCATTCTCTCTCTCTCTCTCTCTCTCTCTCTCTCTCTCTCTCTCTCACACACACACACACACACGCACGTGCACACACACACACAAATTTGCTCTCACATACCTCGGAGTAAAGCGAGCGTAGCAGAGCACTTGCAGCTCACCTCCCCACCCCTCTCCTTGAGTTTAATCTGATTTCACATTCAGAAATACAGGAACACACACATGCCATACTACAAACACACACACACACACACACACACACACGCACAGAAGGGGGGGGGTGTGTGTAGAGTTTCTGCGTTGAAACCTTGTGTAAACACCTGCCAGTAATCTACCAGCTGAGATGAATCCAGATGAAACAGAACCTGTTCTTATAGTTCCTCTTACAGTCTGTTTCAGTCTACCTCACATCCCACTGTGAACTCTGTGAGGCCACACTCGACTCTGCAGTGTGCTGATAGATGCCTGGTGACTCGGTTGTGAATCAGCATATGTATGCGAGCCCTCATCATGATCGTTACATGATTGCTGCACTTCTTCTGTTCTGTCACCCGACCCTCAAAAGAACTTGTGTGGAGGATCCAGCGGCATGCAGCGCCACACAGGATGCAGGGTGGGGATTTTCTGCAGTGGCTACCACAAAAGACCGGAGGCCATGATTATGATAAAAGCCTATTTCATGCTCTCCATGCCGTGATTCCAAGCCTCCGGTTCACCAAAAGTATCTTGGAGAACATAGATCAGGGGCCAGCTTGTGGGTCAACAGACCAATGTGCATGATCTTAAGAATATGAGGCTGCTTCATGGGAATCATTCTTGTTTATTCCACCTTTTTTATGTCTGTTCTACTTTTATTTTTGTCCTTTACATTTTTTTTAGTCTGCGTAATCTACTCTGTCTCCCTCTATATCCAAGATTTTCCCCACAAGTAATCTGCAAAGATAACAATAAAAAGCTTTTTGTTATGGCTTTATATGAGCTGCCAACATACTGCTGGTGATAAAACATCTCTGAATTTGACAAAAACAATCTTACCTCAAGGTCAATTTAGTAGCTGTTTGGGACCTTTTGATCATATCACACAATCTTCCTCTGCAGATGAAGCACATTCCTACATGTACCAATGAGAAGATAAAACACAAGCCTGGAAGTCAAGTTTAAGCAACAAATTCTTGTGTTTCAAGACATTTAGATGCCTGAACTCAGAGACAAATTAAACCTTCATGTTGTGTTCACTTTCAGCAATCTTTGCCGACACCAGAAATGTGTGTTGAGAAAGCACGATCAGCTAAAGCTGACCAATTACAGTTCATGTGGTCCCCAGGGATACCCTTGACATGTAGTTAGGAGACGCCTGTCAGCTACAGTAAAGCTACAGAGCCTACATAAGTAGTTTCTGGAGGAATAATGCAGTGGTTTGAACTGAGCCTCAATCTCTACTTAAGACTCCGATATTACAACAAAAGTTAAGCCACTCTCAACTTTTTTGCAGGATTCCCCTCCATATTTTTGCTAGAGCCCCATGCGTTGGCATCCAGCCGATCCAAAGCGGCTAAGGAGCAGATAAATAAGGAAGCTGTGTTTTTTGATGCAGGGCTAATACCTTTGTCTGGTCATACATCTGTGATTACCTATCAGTATGGCGCTGATAGCGAACTGAGATTTTTCCAGAAAGCAGAAACAATTTTCTTGATCTTGTGTTACTTGTATGATAAGAGCAATCATATGGGAGGAGAACAATCTCTAATCAAAGATTTCCTCAAAATCAGTGACAATAGCAAGTGTAATTTTCCACTGATTTGCCACACTCTGAACAAGATTACTTTTCATGATAGCCACGGCCGCGGTCAGAACACAGCACTCAGTTCTGGTTAGTGAATGTCCTGTCTTCTTCCAGCTCCACACCCTGTGAGAAAAATCCTGTTTTCTTTTCTCTTTTGAATGGAAAGCGATTTTGCATTCTTTCCTCAGGCGAGAGGATAGAAGGGGAAGCCACAAAGGGGAAAAGATACTCTAATGGTAGTATCAGAGCACAATAATGATAGATGCAGGTTTCAAGCGTAATCCGATGGGATACATATGCGGGGCATGATGGGACTGATAGAAGCATTAAGGTATGCTTTGCTGCTATCGCTCCTGTGCTGATACTGATGAGGCTGCTGATTGACGGCCCGACGTGGACCAGCCGGGCGAGGTCAGGCTTCCTGGATGAGATTCATTTACCTTCATTTACATATCAATCTACTGAGCTGGACACTGGGATTATGTTGGAATTGTCATTTCATTGCTATTCAGAGTGTCACGTGAGTATATCGCTGGTTACATATACTCTACATGAAGAATGTTAATTTCTGCTGTCATGTAGAGACCAAGTGTGTGTGTGTGTATGTGTGTAAAACAGAAAGGGAGAATATCTTCCTCCTAACTGATATGATGTTTGACATTTCATTTACTGCTCCTGACCGGCAAGGTTAATAATGCTACCGAAAGCAATCAGGGCTAACCACACATACACACACACATGCACAGATACAGTACATGCATGCACACACACATAAACACACAGTGTGCGCCTGGATGCATTCCAATCATGTCAACCTAGTTAAGTGGGCATAAATAAAATGTCATTTTAAACTGGGAATTTAAAACCGCCTCCAAATCTCATCTCCTCATCAGCAAGAGCTCCTTCCTCATTGGTTAAATCCATAAGAAATCTAGGTGTCACTATGCTCCAGGCTATGACTCTGGATCAACATGTCAAGTGTCTGATTCGCTCCTGTTTTTTCCAGCTGAGAAACATTGCAAAGCTCAGGCCCATTGTGTCTCATGGATGGAAATGTTAATTCATGCGTTTATATCATCCCGTTTTGACTGCTGTAAGCCCCTTTTCACCTGCCTCAGCAAAACACCCCTGGATCATTTACAAGTGGTCCAACATGCCGCTGCTAAACTCTTGACAAGGTTCCCTGAAAGGTCTCGTGTGACACTGATTCTGATTGCTCTTCGCTGGCTCCCCGTCAAATGCAGAATCCAATTCAAAGTTGTTGTGATCACCTATAGAGCTCTTTATGGTCAGGCACCTGCCTACATTAGAGAATATTACAGATCTGCTGCAGCTCTACTATATGTCTCCAGCAGGTCTCTGAGGTCTTCTGATCAGGGTTTGCTGGTTGTTCCCCGAACTAGGCTTAAGGAGACTGTGCTTTTGAGGTTTTGCCTTCTAAACTTTGGAACTCTCTTCCATTGGATTTATGATCTATGGACACTGTGGACACCTTCAAAAAGCAGCTCAATACCCATTTGTTCAGATTGCAGATGTGCAGTTTTTCTATTTTTTATTTATTCTGTTTTTTTATTGTGTTTTATATTTTTATGCTTTATTTCCTCTGTGAGGCACTTTGTGATGTTTCTGCTCTTGAGGGGTGCTATATAAATAAAGTTACTTACTTACTTACTCCTTCCCAGGTTTGTCACACACACACACACACTGAAGATCACACACACTGTATGTGTGTCTGTAGGTTTGGATCTCTTCACTGAAGTTATGTTTGTCATATATTTGAATGGCACCTTCCAAGAACAATACGACCGCCAACTTGAACATGCCTCAGTTACCACTCTCTTTCTTGCTCTCCGACACACACACAGACACAGACAGAGTGTGTGTGGTAGATGTGAACTCATATGAGTAGTATGCGGGCCAGCATAACTGGGAGGATTTCTTGTTGTTATAGTGTAATAAGGGTGACGATCAACAGGTGGAGATAATGGAGCTCAGTCTCATTGAGCCAAGATAATTACACACACACACACACACACACACACACACACACACACACACACACACACACACACACACACACACACACATACACACACACACACACACACACACATACCCATGCATCAATACATGACATCAGTTGTGTCGATTACCATTACAAATGCTTTCCTCTGTATCAAAAACTGTATGTCGACCTCTTGGGGATTAATGTCTGTTTTTATCAGCATCCAAAAAAGCTGCACTTTGGCTCTAAGCACAAGAATGTGGAAACCGAGAAACTGAAGTGGAAGATGGAGGTTGGAGCTTAGAGAACAAGAGGTTTTTGAGGTTTTTGGGGGTTTGGAGACCCTCATGGTTTGAACGAGCAATGGGAGAACGGTGGGAGGTTTCGATTAAAGAGGTTGCAGGTGGGGTGTGTAGCCTTGTGTATGTGCATAGTTCTGTTTGTGTACCAGATATAATGGAAATGCGCCTATGTGTGTGTGTGTGTGTGTGTGTGTGTGTGTGTGTGTGTGTGTGTGTGTGAAGGGGCCCAGGGTTTGGCCAGCGAGTGTATTCTCCTGACAGGTATTACGTTTCAACCACAGATAGAAAACTGGGTCTGGAACAACCGGACCTGATGGCGATAGAAATAGATGGCGGGGATATCTAGGGATGAGAAAGTGAAAAATTAGCCGATCTAAACCATATTCATTATTTCAAATGGGAAAATGGGGAATGAGATGGGAGAGTGGGAAAGCAAACAATCATATGTTTTACATAAATAGAGCGGAGCAATCCACTGAGCTTTAATGTTTTTTATTTACTTAAAAAGCAGAGAGTGAGGCACAGGAGACCTGAGAAACTTCTGGAGGGTTTTGATCACTGGCTAGTGTGTGAGCCTGGAAATAAGTAACTACTGTACACACTTACTATGTTTAGGTCTGCCTTAGGTTGGAGATATGCAGATTTTTTTGCACATATGTGAATCTGTAAACTGTTCAAAACTTAAAGTCAAAACTCTGTCATTAGGTGAGAGTTCTGTATTGATACTGACTACTTTTATTGCGTTTGTTTCACTTTTTTTTGCACGAACAAAGATTAAATTAAAGGCTCAGTTGCTCTGTTAAATAAACAATACATTTTTCTTCAGGCAACATGTATTCATTACACAAATTTATATGAATGACTGGCTTTTGAGTAATGATGCTTTAATATTTCAATGTAACATGGGAAAGGGTGTGATATAACTACATCACTACGAATGACTGAATGATGTTTTATGCTTCTTTACTTTAACACTTACTTTTCTTTTAAATATAAAGCTGTAAATTTTAAAATAAGATAAAAAATAAATAAAGAAAGAAAGAAGAAAGAAAAAATGGTATATGACAATCAACACAGCTTCATCAAAACAGCACAAAGAAGGAGTAAATGATAAAAAAAACCATTCCTGTGACCTTTGAATACTCAAGGGAACAAAACAACCAAAAAATGAATTGAAGGGCAGAAAGAAAAGGTAAATAGGTTTGTTCAGATGAACACTCACACATGAATTTCTGTTTGAAGTGTTGGGGGGCACGTTGACTTCTCCTGTTGATGGAGGCCTGTTTTATCCGCTGAGGCAGAGCAACAGATACCCGTGTAATCAAATCTGCTACGCTAGGGGCGCATTCGAGAGCCAAACTCTCTACAAGCCAAATTTATACAAATGGGCCTCTTTTGTTCACAGGATACAATACAGCTGCTCAATTTACTGCTGCGCTGCGAACGGATTCAGAAGCACAAATGCACCGAGGTGAACGTGAGCGAGCACACACGCCAACACACAACACAGTGTTTTTTGTTTTTTTTTATTTTCCCCCTCTCTTCCCCTGCGTGTTTCATTACACACACGCACGAACAACCGGGGCAAATTTTATCTAACTTGTGCTGATCAAACCTCTGGGTGATAGTAGAGATAGTGGGGGTGGAGGAGGTAAATCAATGGCTGTGTAGAGAAGCTGTGTTCCCTATTAAAGAAAAGGCTGACGCATGCATTGGGCTTTGCCTGCTAACTGACAGCTGTAAAGATGAACAATGAGACTCTCTTGCTTCATAACCTGAGGAGAGAGACCTTTTCTGGAGCCTTTTATCACACTCATTCTTACTGCCACCAAATTGTGTGTGTGTGTGTGTGTGTGTGTGTGTGTGTGTGTGCGTGGGTGTGTGTGTGTGTGTGTGTGTGTGTGTGTGTGCATGTATGTTTTATAGGAGTTTGCCCCTAGATGGGAATACAAACCCAGAACTCTTTATTAGGACAGTAAAAGGATGGTGTTTTACTAGGACTTCCTCAAGGAGATGCAAGAAACAGATGAATTTGGCTATCTGCAACATCAGAGAAAAGGGTCACAGGTGCTCATATGCACATAAACACGACCTAATATCAAGCACATGCACATAAAACTGGGGCAAAGGTTAAACAAATCCATATCTTCTGCCTTTGAGTTGCAACCTTTGCTTAAATTCTATCTTGGACCATGAAGGGAGCAGATTTAAGATTCACGGAGTTCCCCTTTTTAGGCACAACTGCATTGTCAGACCCTCAAAGCGCTTTGTGTGAAGCCATGAAGTCAGGCTTAGAGCTCCTATCTACAAGTGCCCTACCCTTTCCTTCCTTTCTCCTCTCCCTCTCCTTGTCACTAGTTATCACTGTCAAAGTCCAGCTGCAGTGTTTACGCTGGGAGCTGTCACAGAGATGTGTCACCACGATGTGATGCTTCACACGCTTGGTGACAAAACCGCCAGCCGCTATTCACACATGTGGCACGAATAAGTCTTTTTCACAAACACACACACACACACACAGCCATATGCACTTATCATCTACTACCTGTAGCCACATTATTTCTCCCTCAGGTTCAGTTTTTTTTGTCCAAACACCACAGAAATCAAATCAAGTTTCCTTTTCCCTTGCTTTCCAGGAACAGTTTTGACAGTCAAGAGGAAAAAAGAAACATAGTTTCAAAGCTACGCTACTGTAGATTGCTTCTCTCTGTCCATTCTTGAAAACTGTGCCTGTTTGCTAATGACTCTTTGGCAAGCTTGCTAATAGCTTCTTGTCGTCTCAGTTTTGTCATAAGCTGTCGCCTGCGGCATTTTCACGAGGTTACTTTATGTGCTATTTCTAGCAGATGCAGGAATATGAAGAAACAGAGAGGATGAGCGTGACCAGAGAGGACAGCGCAGGCAGCGAATAACAACTCGCAATTATTGCGCAGTGTTAGCATTCAGACGCTTTTCTTAATGTAGCTGTCATAACCTTTCTTACACAGATATGTCACCTCCTCGTATTTTTTTTATTTTTGAGAAGTTGAACTAGATTTAAACTGGGTTAAAAATTGCAACCTGCCAAACTGGATAAATATAGATAATAAAAAAAAAGTGTATCTCTTCCAATTCCAAGTCAGTTCAGAGCCGTTTTTGATGTGTAAACCACCCACAGAGGGTAATGTCAGCTTGTTGGCAACATGTGATACTTTTTTCATCTATCTATCTATGCAACATAGATTCTGGCCTGTGAGCATCTTGTGATGATGAATTGAGGTTTACCCTTTTTAAGCAAGGCAAATATTTGACAACAGAAACATGGAGGTGTTCCAGTGACAAGATTATGCACTTCACTGGAGCTCTCGGCGACGACTGACTGAGTTGGAGGTGATGGTGGAAAGTGGGATTCTCAACATCCTCTTCCCCTCAAGTCTCTCTGCCAGGTCTGAATCTGTGTTCATCCTCCAGATGTTGTATCGTTCAGAGCAAAACTAAACACCTCACAGCACTGTAATGCCGTTGCTTAGATAAAGGTTGCAATGTTTTCATTTTAAAACCATAGTGAATTTATACGAGTTTAGTTTGAATGTATAAATAAATCTGATAAGAAATCCATAATAGGGTAAAGAAGCTTCACAGTGCAAATCCGTAGTTTGGGGGGACTTTTCCTTCACATTCTCACTACTAATGATTTTCTAATCTGTGCTTGTCATGAGAACTTGTTCACTGTAAATTACGGCAAAAAACCCATCAACTTCTGATTGCATTTGGACACAAAATCTGTGTGAAAATTATTTTAAACTAATCTCTTCCTGATGAGGCTGTTTTTTTGTGGGGAAAATCTGTAAAACCTGTAAATGACGGGCCACACCATTAATTTATTTTGTGTAACCAACTTAAACTGTCGTTCCTGTCTGTTTGCCTCTTCTAGTAAATTCTGTCATTATTTTTACAGGTCACCTTGTGTGGAGAAAAGACTCATATTCCATCATTGGCTGTTTAAAAAAAGAGAAGAATCCAGCAGCAAGAGAAACACACACTCATGTAGACACAAAACATGCACACAAATGAAGCTTGAAATGGACTCAATGAATTGAGGTAATACTTAAGATGAATTGATGTGGTAGAGCATGATGGGGATTTCATATGCGTGTGTATAAATTCAGATAATGAACCAGCTGTTAAACTGTTACAATGACCAGATTCATACACACACACACACACACACTCACTCACACACACACACACACACATTTTCTGCCAAAAGTTAAGCTGTAACAGAGACATTATGTGCAACAAGGCACCATTAAATAAAGAATGCAGCTTTAAAAGTACATTAAAAGAATACCTTGTCTGTGGTATTTCAGTCCTACCATGTCATGTGTCTGACTGACGTGTGTGTCTGTGCATTTGTGTGTGATGTCGTGTGGCTGTCGGGCATATGAACTCTGGTGCCGTGTTTGTTTTCTGATAACGTCACTCACTCTTTAATGCAGGAGCACTTGGCAACTATTCTCAGTTGCAGCTCATTCCACTCTGATGTCTCTGAACTTGTTGGGTGTTCTCAATGTGTGTGTGCACATATTTTCATCTGTTTCAGTGCATGCACGCTCTTGCTTATATTTTAGCAAGTCAATGTGCGTGTGGTTTTGTGTGTGTGTGTGTTTGTGTGCAGGGGTGGATTTAGTGATTTGGGGGCCCTAGGCAAACTCAGTCGTGGGACCTCCTTCACACCTTGTTTTTATCCTCTCTAATTGAGAATGTTGGTAATAGTGGTGGTAGACAAAGTACTTAAATCTTTAAACTATTAATACCACACTAACAATACTTGTTAAAAGTTAGGAGTAGTTAAAAGTGTTAAAAGTAAAAAGTCCTGCATTCAAACGTACTTAGGTGAAAGTGCAGATGTTTTATTAACATTGGACTTACATTTACTTAACATCTGGACAAGGTGGAGCTCATTTCAGCTGCTTTATATACCGCTGGATAGTTTAATCTATCATAATGCATCACATATTTTCTGTTGATTATATATTTTGTGTGCAAAATCTTAATCTATAAAGTAACCAGTAACAACCTGTCAGATTAAAGTAATACCATGACAAGTGCAGTGTTTCCCCCTAAAATATAAGGAACTGAATCCCTCCTAGTAGAAGTGAAGTAGAAGTATATAGTTTCATGAAAATGGAAATATTAACATAAAGTACATGTAACTCGTAATTGCAAGCATAATACTTGAGTAAATGTACTTGGTTACTTTTCACCATATGGTATTAAAGAGGTTGATGATTTCCTTTCAGCTATTGAATATTATAGTGCTTATGCTACTTTATATTGATACTCACTATGTTTACAGATTAAGATTTTTGATAGAAAATATACGAAGAGATAAAATATGACATCATCACTATAGATTAAACTAACCAGTATTAGCTATACATGAATTAAAATTATGTTAAAACTAACATTCAAGTGCTGCTTATAGGACAATACTGTCAATACTACTCTGTAATAATAATGCAAGTAACATGTAACATAGTAAAATTTTATGTAACACAAGTAAAACTTTGGACTTTGGAGTATTTCTGTATTGTGGTATGTGACTTAAAGGATCTGAATACTTCTTCCATCACTGCTGCACACTCTCTTCCTCTCTCCCTCTGACCTGAAGCAGTTTTCTTTTCTTATAGACTACTAGTTGACACTCTCTTCATTGAATGCATTTTTTGGTTATAATATCATCATTCTCTTTATCATTTTCATGAGGGTTTGAGGGGGAAGAGGCAGCACTCCCATAATCTAACAAGTGAGGTGATGCCACAGGAACGTGTTAGCAACTGTGGTCCGGTTAGTTGTTTCAAGGGGACCAACAGTTTTTACAGTGACTACTTTATTTTTCCTCTAAGTTTTTTCTTTTGAAATGTGCTCTGTGACAACTCCTCCAGTAAACAAAAAATGTTTCAGGGCTTTTTTGTGCACAATTTTGGGTTTGGGGTTTAGTGAGTTAAAATAGTAACACAGTTTTATGTATTTCATATGTAACCATAATAATAAATAGCTATAGCTGTATGGGACTTCAGACAGTTACCTACCTTGCCTTGTGTGTATGTATAGATACAGTAAGTACGTTCTCAGCATGTGGCACTGTGCCCACAGCTGCTCGACACTGAAAAATAGGGGTTATTTCTCGGCCTGCAGGCCTGCATCTAGTTAAACCAGCGCTAAGCATAGAAGTGAACATCAACCTCAAACCAAATAACAACAACACCAGCCACCACGCCACCGCAAGCCCTCTGTCTCCAGCCACACATGCTTCACACACCCCTTTAAAATGTCAGCTTGATCAAAGGCACACATTTAAAAGAGTCTGTGAGTTTTTGGGGGTTAAAAAGGCTGCTGGTGTGGTGCATATGTATCCGTTGAGTCAGCCTTGTGGCTTCATGAGTGTTTTGTTGACGTATTAAATAAGGGTGTAGAGGGCCGTAACCTCTCTCAAACATACATACCCTCCCAAAATGAAAATCCTGTGAGCCATCAAAGAAGTATTCCGATATCACTTCCTTAAATAAAGTTTAATTAGTTTATTTAGCTCATGCCAACTTGCAATTATCATTGCATGCCGCATCCGTAACTCTGGAATACCCCTGTTCTTATTTTCCAGGCTTATTGGCAAGCGAATCGTCCAAAACAACCTCTTCAGTGAGTCAGCAAGGGAAGACTCCCGTCACCCCGAGCCAGCAAACAGTCACAAAAATCACCAAGAGAGAAGGAGAGCTTCAACTCCTATAATCTTTATACTGCACTGGTAATGGATGCAATGTTTTGGCATCTATTATGGTAAGTCTAATAATGAATGAAGCCATGCAATCATCTCACTCACACACACTCTGTCTTCTGGCAGAAGTTGTATGAAGTATCTCACTGGGTTGTCGTCATTCGACCAGCCCTAATCCCCGATGTCTGCCGTCACCAAGTTGACCACTGACCTGGGCGACGGCGTGTGTGGGTGCCAGGTGGCCTGTTGTCATGCAACACACAATTGCTGCAGGTCAGAGTGTGTGTGTGTTTGTGAGTGTGTGAGTGTGTGTGTGTGTGTGTATGTGTGTGTATGTGTGTGTGATGGTTGAATCATATTCACTTTTCCCAGGGTGGTTTCCAGTGTCTCCAGCCCCTCCTCATCCTCATGTCCCTCACAGCACCCTCACCTCTCCTCCCTCTTGCCTGCAGTGACTCACCGTGGCCTGTTTGCACTCACACCCGCAGACCTGGGCTGGAGGGTGGGACTGGAGGGGTGATGGGGTGTGGGGGGGGATTAGGGTAGGAATCAGTGGGTGGGTAGCGGGTGTTTCCTCTTATATTCTGGATGGCTACACACCGATGAGTGTGTGTGTGTTTAGCAACCTCTGGAAGGCTTTTGCTAGGTGTGGACATTATGACTGGATTCAACTCTAATGACAGTTTTAGTCCACACTGCATGCAAACACAATCACACACACACACACACACACACACACATATATGCACATACAGACAAACAGCTGCTGGAACACTTAGTGGTGAAGCCATATTTGCAGAAATCACAGTGACAAGCGGTATTAACCTTAAATGTCAGCGTCAATTTTGCTAAGAGAAGTGCAGCACGTTACATGGACCCGGCCAACATTTGGCTTGGCTGGAACCCACAGGGAAGGAAACCCTACTCTGCTTTTTAAATGCACCACTTTTAATCATGTTGTAAGTTTCATTTTATGGTGCATTTTAGGAAGCCTTGTTCCAGAGTTGAGAGTCTGTGTGTTTTAGATTCAACATTTAATAATGTATCTGTCACGTAATCATATTTCTCAGTAAGTGCAGTGAAACACAGGGATGGTATGATCTGGAGGATGTGCTAAAAGGTCTATTATTATAACAATTATAACAATAATAATTAGAACAGTGTCCACATCTGTCAGAAAGTCCTGAGCTGCAAGCAGCAGGAATTATTAAGGGTTTGCCTTGATTAACAGGAGCATGTAATCAAATAACTCAAATCACTGTTGCATACTCATTCGATTTTCTGACAACAGAAACAGAAAAAAAACACATCAGTGAGAAAAACTAACAACAGACCAACAAAATTGTGTGTTATTTGAAATGCAGTACAATAGAAAGCAGCAGGCAAAAGAACAGGGGTTTAACTTGCAAATCTGTATCTGTTCCACTGAATTTCACTGTTTTACAAATGAAAAAGAAGAAATGAAAGTGTTTTTTTTTTTTTTTTTAAGTGCTTTGACATTTCAGTACAGATGACAGAAAACATACAGGGAAAAAGCAATCTTCATTGTGCCTTCTAATTCTTAAAGTGCCATTTTCATGTGAAATCTACTTGCGTCCAACACAAAACCAACTTAAAGGGGACCTATTATATATATTACCATTATATATAACCAAGGAAAATTGACTGAGCATTAAGCTCTTTTACAGCAATGCCTTGAGTTCACATTCATATGGGCTAGGAGGATATAAAATATATGATAACAACCAAAGTAATAACAATAAAATGCCTTACATTAATAAAGCAAATAACTAGCAGACATGTCTGGCAAGAATGATATACAGCAATAAAAACAGTAAAATGACGAAAAAGTCAAATAACAACAAATAAATGACAAACAAGTCTGCCAAAAAGGATATATAGCAGCAATAAAAACAATAAAATGTAGAAAAGGTCAAATAACAACAATAAATAGAAACCATGTCTATGAATCAACCAATACAGGGACATTGTATAACATATTGTAACATTACATATAAGATTATGCTTTTCCTTATTATCAGTCATATATATAATATTACTATATCAGATGTTCATATGAAACGTGGCCAAAGTGTCAAAATAATGAGGTAAACATATGTAGAAGTAATCCCTGTTAGCAAAAAGTCCTGGCTTCAGACTGCTCTGAATGCTCAGTTTTTGATGTTTTTTTCTGTTTAAAGCCCAAGCTGATGTCGGCTTGTGATGGATTTTGCATGAGTTCACTGCTCAGCTCTGCTAACATTACAGCATGCGACTCAAGTCTAGCTAGCATGCTGTAAGTGTTTTTCCATTACACAGCATGGCAAAGTAAAATAAGTTGTTTACCTGTTGGAGGTGTGCTGGTTGTCTGCAGCTCTTCATCATCACCATCATCAGCGTGGCACACAGAGAAAGTTAGAGATGTAAGAAGTTGTCTTCTTATCTTTCTTGGCAGCCCCCACCTGTGCTGAGCAACCACAGCGGGGCGACAGCCTATTCAACCTCTGTTCAGTCTCCTCCAGCTCTCTGTGATCACCTATTCTGTGTTTTAACACAGCCAAATTCACAATGTAGTTGGTCTCATTTATATATTTTTCTGTTTCTGTTATCAGACAATGGAATGAGAATGAAATAGTGATTCAATTGTGCATCATCAATATTACCTGTTAACCAACAGTCTTTCCAAAGCTGCTGTGGTGCAGGGACAAAATCATTATTTTAGAATCACAATATCATGTGATAAAATCAACTTAAATGCAAGTTAATGTCAACAGTTCTGCTGTGTATTCAGCTTTATAAAACTGTGGTTAGATTTCTGACTAGCATGAACATTAGTTTAGCAGTTTATTAACATTGCATAGCAACTGCAGACAGCTAGGAACTACTGTCTTGTAAATAACTCTTGTAATCTAATTGTTATTTAATAAAAACTTTTTTATTGGATTGTGTTTATAACTTCTATATTCTAATATTTGGTAACCATAATAAACCACGACCAGTCATGAGATAATGCTTAAATATTGACGTTTAAAGAGTAATCACACAGCAGGTTTGAGCCCCAATCCTCACTGAGCTGCTTATGTCACCATTTTGCAAAAGCTCTGTTCATCCCATACACACTGAAACACCATCTCCAAGACTTACACACTTGGGGACCTTTTCACCTTTTCCACCTTTTTCACTCTTTTACTCTGATGTAGGGCAGAAATAGAGAAAAATACTTTAGTAAAGTATTTACCCGGTGGATGTACTCTTAGCTTGAATGGTATCACTGTGATGCAATTAACACTAACAAAACACCACTTAACACTCCCAAACTATCCACAGGGCAACAACACACTCTCAGCACCAGTCAAAAGTCTGGAGACACTTTCTCATTGAAGTGAATGGGAAGATGTGTCCAAACTTTTGAAAGGTATTGAATATTCAACCACACACATATCTATGCAGGGTGACACACACTACCAGCAATATTTAACAGCAAGTAAGTATTTTCAGCTCCATGTTGCTGAAACAAGTACTATATACACTGACAGATGACACAGTGAGGCGTGTGTCTCATGGTGTTTATGAATAGGGGGAAATGGGGACTGTCAGCATGGCTTTCGTTAACAAACAGCCAGGAGGGACGAACACATGTGCACTTACTTGGGGGAGAAACTATTACTGCCATAGGGGAACAGAGATTCTTCACAGCAGGGGCACTAAAAAAAACTCAAACCATAGTCACAGAACACCGACAGAGATAAAATGCAGCACTGGATATCCTATTCTTCTATTCATACTGTATTAATTTTATACGAACATGCACTCACAGGTTAATGTCGATCCTCATGCTCATTTTGCCACCCACCAATTTTCTTTTCTTTTTGTTCACAACAACAGGGGTATGTTTCAATCAAGCCTTGATTTATATAGCAGCTTACATACAAGAAATACAGCTCAAAGTGATTTACAGTTAAGAAAAAAAAATACATTTAAAAACTACAATTGAATACATAAAATCAAGAAACAGAAGACTTAAAGACGATATCTTAAAAGTAGTTTTCTTAAATTAACAAGTTGAAATGCATCCTTGAAACAAGCTCCAAATCAAGTCACAAGTATTAAAAACTTTTTAAATATATACATACACCTGTACTGAATAATGTTCATAATAATGCCCTCTGTAATACAGTCCATTCATTCTAAATTCAGTCATTACATTTCTTACAATGGAGTATTATGGTCACTATTAGGAAAAGAGAACATGTGTTTTACAAATAGTATTTTGAGAAAAAAGTCGTAATGTTACAATTTATTATTTGAAGTATTACAATTTTTCTCATGAACTTCTGACATTAGCGGCTAAATATTTTGACCTTTTTCTATATAATTATGACATTTTTCTCAGTCATGACTTTTTAAAAATAAAATTACAGCTCTTGTCACAAAATGTTTTTACTTCATTCTTGAAAACACCAATTGTTTTTCCAGCTGTGGCTGTAATACTTTATATACTTCATTTTATGTCCCATGTTAATACAGGGCAAAGATAAAATCAATGCATGGAAAAAGGTCTTGGGTGAGTGTTTACTTGGGGAGTGGAGGTGTGTTTCCACTCTTGTTCTGTGGACCAGCTGAAGTGTGGAGAGACAGCCTGCCAAAGTGAAATGACAACCTGCAACACACATTTGTTCGTGGCGCGTCGACTCTCTGTTTGACATGTGTTCTCTGGCGCCCAAGGTCAAGTCAGCCGTGTGTACGCGGTGCATGTGTGTTCATTGTTTTTGTGTCAGACGAGCTGTTAGCGGCGACAAGGCTACAGTGAGGAAACTGGTACACTAATGACATATGACAAGGGTGTACAGAGTTGACCCAGACTCAAACTTTCTCTCCTTTTTCTCTCTTTTTCACGTCATTTTCTCTGTCTGTCTCTGAGCTTAGTTGACAGCAGTTGTGTGGAAGGAAAACCCTCAGGTGTTGTTTTTCTATGTCACTGTGAAGCACTGTCATACACCCTTAGCCGCTCTTGCCAATAGTCATCAGCCGTGATTCCTTTAACATGCTTTTGGTTAGCAGGGATTCTGCACATTACTCCAGCAATATGAATCTAATGATCTGCTGGTGCCGCAGATTTTTAAAGCAAGCTATGCGGCTCTTGCTCTGATTTGAAATGAGCTAATTAGCTCTATATTCTAAGCAGAGGAATGTAAGTAAGGATTAGGAGAAAAAGGGCAGGAGGAGTGTGTGTGTATGTGTGTGAGCTGAGTGGTTGAAAAGCAGGAGAACGTAAGAGGATGTGAACCGAACAGAGAAGGGGGAAGAGGGTCAAACAGAGGGTGACGGAGAGTGTGTGTGAGTGTTTGTGTGTGTCTTATTGGGGAGAAAGGGCATGATAATTAGCCTGTTAATCATCTGGTTTGAATCGCTAGTGGAGCCCCAAAAGCCTTCAGGTCAGACACATATATGTTTGTGTGTGAGTGTGTGTCCAGGTATGCTGAGTACCACTGCACAGTTGGTGACCCCATAAAGTCCGGCCTGCAGGAGAACAGTTCTCCACAGGCGTAACTCAGCGTCTCAACCAACCTTCACAAAGATCCTGACAGAGTGCTGACATACGCTGCAACAGCAGACAGGAGATTCATGCCTGTCCATATTCTACAAAACCCACAAACTCCATAAAACATCTCACAGAGCGCTGCTAAACAAGCGCAGTGGCTGTCACTGGAGAGTTTTGAATTAACTGTCATTTCAGCAGCAGTGGAAGTTTCACCTTACAGCGTGTGCTTGACAGTGTCCTCATATCAAGTGGCAGCCTCTTTTTCACAATTGACATCTTAACCGTCTGTTTCTCTTTGTTTACGCATCTCCTCCTGTGTGATTCTTATTTGTTTTATGTGGAGCAACATTCACAGCCAGCAAAAATAGCACTGCAAACTATGTGAAATCTCCCTCAAACATTTATGTTTCTCTTACTTTTCAAAATGTTATTTCCCTATTGTTTACACATATTGGACACATATGAGACAAGAATAAGCATTATTATAATATGACTCTGTGTAATATAGAGCATGAAAATAAAACTAGAAGTTCTATATACATTACAAACAAATGATAACTATGAAAAGTGTATCATCAAATCACAAATAAAGTAAACCAGTAACTCAAACATGTGAGAAGATAATTCAGTTGCAATAAATATACATGAACATTGACAAAAATGACATGAGAGTAATAATTAATGGATTAATACTAATAATAATAGGCTTCATACAGTTTGTTTATATAGAAAAAAAACATTCATGATCACACTATATTACAGTCCTATGTGACCTGTTACATGACCTGACCTGAATGTGAAGAATACAACAATATTTTTGAACGGTCATTTTTGATATTTTAAATAAACATGGATAAAATTTAACCTGGAATGCCCTCTATGTACAAGAATGTGTATCAGCTACACACACAAACAAGTTGAACTGTTTGTTTTTTTGTGTATTCTGGGTCATTTAAGGAAATGTCATAAAATTTCAGGCTAAAAGAATAGTGTTCAGTTTGTTTTTATTGCTCTCAAATGTCAAAATGGATCATATTTGACTTGACCAGTATGTAAGGGTTAAGAACATATTGATTTATGATGCTTGTAGGGGACATTGCGACAGCAACACGTGGCTTGTGATGCAGCTGCACCCAGTTTATATGAATTGTTAACGCAAAGACAGTAGTGTGGAACAGTTGAGTAGTTGTTGTCAGACAGCATCTATTGATATTGTAGCCTCAATATAGATGGACAGGTGACTTTTAGTGCCCTGACACAAACACACCCACAACCTCAAAGATTTAGGTCCAGCCCAGGCCAACTAATCAATGTTGAACTTGATTGCACAGCAAAACTGAAGCCAAATTAAATAGCCAGTCAGTGCTCTTATTTTATTTTATAGATTGAGCTATGAAATAATTAAGGGTGCTGGTCAAGACCTCTGTGAGATCTACTGGTGACGTTAGGACTCTGACACTCAATGACAGCCGTTGGCCATGTCAGGTGTCAGGGCCTTTACACAGAGGTGAGTTATTTCAGGATCCGTCATTCTTTCCCCACGCTCCATCAGTAACAGTAGCTCTAAGTATTAGCAGCTGTAATGCTCTGACCAACATGTACTTCTGTCTTTCACATCTGGAGCTGCCTCAGGACGTGCACTGAAGTCTACTGGTGTTGGCAGGTCTCTTTGACTGGTCACTGGCGTGCTTATGTCTGTGTGTGTTTGACTCAGGAGTGTCTGATCACTGGAATGTGTGTATGTGTGTGTATGTGTGTGTGTGCTTCCTCACCTTGCTGCGGGCGAGGCATTACTGCGAGAGTTGAAGGGGCCTGCCGTGAGGTCACACGCCCACACACTCGCACAACTCCTCCTCGAGGCATCTTGAGGTCAGCAGTGTTTCCCTGTTGTGAGGAAACGGGAGGACCGGACTTGGTGAAGCATCGCACAAACTTGACGTAGGGCTTTGAGGGAGGGAAGGCAGAAGGAAAAGAGGGGGAGGCAGGCGAGCTGGAAAGCACTAACACAGATATTAAGGGAGGTAGAGTTGAGCGGAGGAGGTGGTGAGCGAAACAGAGGCTTTTGAAGAGTTTCTTTTTTAGATGGAAGGAGTTGTGTTTATTCAATCCCAGTGAGAACACCTGTGGCTTGAGCAAGACACACAAACATGCTGAGAATAAACCAAGGTGGGTAATTAATCTCTCAGCTGCCCCACATGCTGTTGCTCATCTGAATTCCTCATTCTTACTCACAAACTGTCTCGTATAAAGGTATTGTGACATATAGGGATTACTCAACAGCATGTGAAACACCCCCCTCCAACACCTTTCCGATATGGGTATTGGGAGGCTGTGTGTGGAAACCTCTTTTGCAGTGAGACCTAGCCAAGATTTGCAGAGAAAACAGTACAAAATCAGTTTTATGTCCAAGGTTATTGTGTATCTTCAAGTATGTTCAAGGTAATCTGGAACTCCTCCCTCCTCCCCTGATCTCTGTCACCTGTTGGTCTTTAATAGCCCTCTACTCCTACAGCATATTCACTCTCACACATCGTAGCCAGCATCAGCAGCGTTGTTATCAGCCAATCATTTCTGTTCTTTTGTTTACTGTTTCTTTATTTGAATTGCAATAAACCTTGCTTTGCAACTTACAGTTCGGACTCTCTATCTGGCTAGAGTCATAACAGTCAGATAATGGGGAAAAAACAATAATAAAAGCAATACTAAATCAAAGACTACAGTAGGCTAAGAACAGAAACAAATAACAAAAAAGTCATTTACCACAAACAATGGTTACAATAATCTTGAATCCTGCTGCTAGGTGTCAGATTCATCATTTTCATTACCTTTGCAGATTATTAAACGTGGCTTGAGCAGAAATCATGAAGCTATCTTTCCGACAGTATTTCTGTTCATTAGGGAAAGAAAGCAGATGTGCGTTTTGGTAATTGCCAGAAACTGACAATCCAACAAGCTCCTCCAGTTTACGGAGTAACTAGCCAAGTGTGCAGAGGTGAAGAAGTACGCAGACATTTAATTTCTCTCTTAAGTTCTTTTTCATTCTTCTCACAACTTCAACAACATCACTTTTCACGCGTACAAGTGAGTGTAATATCATGAATGCCTCCGAGGAGAGATGTTTCATGGCATCTTGCATGTTTTTTACGATGTCTTGCTTTTTGTCCCATCGCCGCGTGTGGCCGTTCGAAACGTACACACTTTTGCCTTTAGAAGTGTTCGGATAAAACTTTCTTTGTTTGTTCTCAAGCATAACCTGACATTTTAACTGCCAAATACAAGATAACAACAATCCTCTTTTTTCATTTCAAATGCAGCACTGCCCAGCTCCTCCCTCTCGCTCTCCTCTCTGGATCTGTTTTCTCCATCACCCTCGTGTCCTGTAGGAATCTGACGAGGATATTATTAATGTGATAAAGACTTTTCGCTTCCTCCTCCTCTGGCCTGTAATAAAAAGCTCTGTGTAAACATGGCAGAGTGATCCAGATCAGACACTGTGCAGATCCCTGTCTTGTTCCCTGATTAACATCTCTGGCTTGCACTGTGTGGTGGAAACTTAAGGACGTTTTATTCATCGCAAAGAAATGCACGGATGAGTGATTAGCACAAAGGGCTCTTTGGAGTGGGTTTCTTTTCACACACACACATGCACCTGAGGACACTAGCATAGAGGAGAGTATGAATGCACAGATACAGAAAAACACACGCAGTCACCTTTTGTAGGTCTGAGGGCCATCTGTGACAACAGCAGCGGTCTTGTGTATAAACTGTAGACAGGCATGAGAGCACGTTGTGTGATGCTCCTCCAGTGAGACATACCTTCACAGTCTGGATCAAAGCGTGTCTATTTATTCCATTGGGTTACAGAAAGTCAATGGACCTGATAATAATGTTTAAAATTATTGTGGTTTATTTTCCATTTTTCTGTTAAATATTCACAGGATTCTCTCCCTGCACCTGGCAAAATTATGTCTTCAGAGCTCAGCTCTAAAAAGATGTGACTGATGATTTTGGGTGATTTAGGAATGGGATCAGTGTGTGTGTACAGTAGAGGTGCTTTTCTATGAAGCCCCAACATTCCTAAGTGACACCATTCCCACAACTTTGTCCAAAAAACCAAGCGTCACATCCTTTCTGCCCTTCTAAGGACAACTCTTCACTCTCTGATGGGCCGGTGCAGATGTGTAAATGTAGAACTTAAAACAATAAAGACAACTTTCTGGGACAAAGAAACCTTTGAGGCAACAGGAGTTCTTTTTCGTACCTGAAAGTTAGAGGGGAAATGTTTGGGTCATGTCAAAGTCTGTGTGTTCTGGGTTTTTTCCCCCAACTTTATGACTTTGCCATATACGTTTTGATCCACAGAGCACCTGAGCTTGTGAATAATGATAAATCAGGAGGATAAATTAGCCTAGTGCATCAATCACTTAAGTGGGAACACCACCGAAGGGAGGAATTCATATGATTATGTACTTTATTTACATCCCAAGACAATTAAAACATGTCCTAACATAGAATAATGTTTTCAAAAGATACAGTTCAAATAAAGGCTATTCTAATCTATGATGTCAGTGAATGCTGAATTATTAAACTTGAGATACTTCTACCTCACTTGAGTATTTTCATTTGACGCTACGGTACTTTACACTTCTGCCCCACTACAGTTCACTGGGAAATATTGTACTTTTTACTCCACTACAATCATCTGACAGTCAAAGTTACTATACTTTTAGTATATACAGTACTGTATTTTATTTTTACATACAAAAACTATGACCAGCTTTTAAAACATAATGCATTGTTATTATCTAAACTACTCACCAATATATAAAATAGCTCCACTTCCATCAACTACAACATTAAAATATTGCATGAATGTATCAGTATTATAAATCTTTAATTATAAATAAAATAAAATAAAATTTTTATGTATAACAAGTACTTTTCCTTTTGATACTTTATGCTACAATATGCAAGTTCTGGAAGTCAAGCTAGCGCTAGCATGAGACTTCCAGCCATTCTGCTCCTCTCTCCCCTCCTTCTTCCTGCTCAGCTTGGAGCCTCAGTATGAGAGGAGTAGAAAGAGTGTGTGGAGTGTGTTCATGTATTTATTGACAGCCATGAGCTCCCACCCCTGACTTTTGTCTGACTTTAGTTTCCTCTGATTGGTTAGAGGGGTAAAGCTCTCCACTTTAAGATATACTTTGGAGCATATTTCAACCAGAAAAATATAAGAAGAAAAATCTAAAATAAACTTTTAGTAGTACTTAGTTTTGTTCATAATAAAATGAGCATTATTCGTGGTAAATTGACCCACTACACTTCAGATATTAAACACATTTTCTTTTCTAAAGAAGATCTACACTGCTTACCAAGTCACTCCCATCATCCAACACTCCCCACTTTAGTCTCTCAGGTCTATCCAAATAGACTTAATATCTGAATGAATTATCAGCTCCACTGAAATGTGCATCGCAATGATTTATTGTTGCACGCTTTCAGTTCAAACAGATGATGATCACAGACAATCCGTGAAAAGTGCTGTCATAACCTTGTTACACTCTGCACTTCAGCCTGTCTGCATTTGAAAAAAAAAGACAACTGCTGTTCCTTCGCTTAAAAATCACAAATTTCACATTGAAGGAAGTGAAGATGAAAAGTAAGCATGAGAAAAGGCATGTGTGGCGCTCCAAATATGCAGGGGGTCCAGTACCCCAAAAAGGTTGAGGTATGGTAACAAAAACACAACAATTCTTATTTTCAGTTGATTATACACTAATTAAAACATACTTGAATATTTTATTCCATTTCTGCCAAGTCCGTTCCACTAGATGCCACCAGACACCAAATTCTACACACTGCACCTTTAAGTTCTAACAAATAAAACACTAAACTATCTAATGCCACAAGAATGCAGTTTCTGAATTTGCGGCTCGGACAGAAATTTTACAAATTTATTTCTATGCAGGCAACACAGTGAAAGAAACAACGTTCATGCTGAGAGGCTTTTAAGCCCTTGCCGAGGTTGTTAATCTAAAATAACGATTAAGTTGTTTCCCTCTTAAAAACCAAACCGTATCACAGTGTGCTGCTTTACCTCCCCCAAAATAATACTTTTTGGTTCTCTGAATAATCGTTAATCGTTTTCTGACTTTATTGTAAAGGCAGCTGTTCCAGTGTGTGTGTGTGTGTGTGTGTCTGTTTGTGTGTATGTTACAGTGGCAGCAGATGATAGCGTTGTGTAACGATACCCCAGTGTATCTCAATGCATGTGCACACACATACACACCCTCTCTCTCACACACACACACTCCCATGCATATTCTTTCCACCCTATGTGACTGTCCAAGTGGTAGAAGGTGCCAATAGCCCTAAAACCACAGGAAAATTGCATTTCAGATTCATAAATTCAATAGTAATATGAATAACAGCAGATTGGAGGCAGGGAGCGGGCTGTTTTCCCAACGACGGCAAACCCAAACTAAATGTAAAGATAATGACTTTTTCCACAGCCTAACTGCACCTCAAATTGCATCTCAACTTACCAGACAAATAGACAGTTAAAATAAAGTTGCACTTGAACCTTACATGGTCATTTCATTTTTAATGGGCTACTCCCACGAGTGTCTTCAAATTATTCAGCGGTCAGTAAATGTGAGTGGTGAGGAAATGTACACAGAGGAGGCTGTTTGTGGCCGACTTATTGCACTCAGTTTTGAGGCTGAGCAGTGACTTTGCGTCTGCTGCGTCTGTTCCCTGCTCTTGTCTGAGAAAATGCACATGAGCAGTAAGTTACTTGGCCGTGGTGGTTGTTCTCATAACATCGTTTCATTGCTGGCATTTTTCTGTGGTACTAAATCTGGGTCCATGTTTGTTGAAGCAAAGACTGGAATGGGTGACAGTGCATGCGTGTGTGTGTATATGTGTGTGTGTGTATGTGTATGTGTGTGTGATGGATGGGACTGACACAACCTCTAGTCATCTTTAGTCATACTGTCTGTATTTATTTGAACATGCTGATGCTTTGAATTACAGGAACTTTTATGGAAATTATATTCCCCTCATATGTCTTTCTCCTCCTCCCTGCTCAATGTTTCTCCACGTTCTGTCTCTCTCATCTCACCACTTCAATCATGTGAGAGTGTTGATCCCTCAAACAGGGGAACAATGAAGGGAGAGACAGAGACGCCAACACACAGATTTTGACTTTACTTTGTATCAAGCGGCAACTACCACAGCCTGAGGCTGAAGCCAATGCAGAAGCTACCTAAAGTGCAATGCCACCAACAGCCACTAGATGTTGGCTCTAATTGTCTCCCATTCAAAAAATGTCAGCTTCTCTCTAGAATTATTAAGTAAATTATTTTTTCAACAAGTCATTATGGATTCTCTAATAAGTGTGCTGGTGGTCCAAGACTCCACCGTATTATCATTGCATGATAATTTAGCTAAAATAGCTCTTGTTAGATTGCACCGTTCAGTGTTCCCAGTGTTCAGTTCAGTCTGAGGGAGAATGACATTTGGAAGGTACTGGCTTCAAATGGAAAAGATGGCACCATAAGTTGCAACTTTGGGCTTCAAACTGACTCCAGTGCAGACCAATGGGTGACATCACACCTCGCTATGTCCATCTTTATAAACAAAAGTAAACATTTTTAGTTATTAACACATTCAGTCTTGCATAGAAGTTACTTCTTTAACTTTGAAGATCTCTTGCATTTAAAATACATTTTTACATTTTGGGCAATGGAGAGACTTAGAAGACAGGATTGATACATCTTTAATGTCTGGGGGAAGTATGAAGCTGGAGCCAGGTAGTGATTAGCTTAGCTTAGCAGGTGGAAACAATTAGCTTGGCTCTGCCTAAAGTTAAAAATATGACTACTAGCACGTCTAAATTAGACAAATTAGCACATCGTATTTTCTTTGTTTAAGCTGTACACAAACTGAAATGCAAAAACAAGAATTTATAGTTTCACAGGGAATTATGTTCTAAAATTACACTTCTTCTCCTAATTTTCTTCATGGTGTGTGTTCTATGTATGGAGCACTTTGAGTTTCACTTTAAATCCCTGCTGGTGACCTGGCAGCTGCTCCTTGTAAAACCACAACTTGTCATTTTTAACTTTTCAGTGGACTAAAAATACAGATACAACAAGTTAAGTAGTAATATTTAGAAGTGCTGGTATTTGGACAGAGCGAGACTGTTTTTCTCACTACTTTCAGTTTTTATGCTAAGCTAAGTGCAACCATAGCCAGCGAGTACAGTGTTGCACAGTGAGTAAACCACACACCCCGACACCTTAAGACTTGTACTGGCAGCAGACAATGGCACCCATGGACTTTAGCTTCCTTGCGCCTGCCTCCCATGTCCGGGGTTGTGAGTTTGAGTCTAGTGTGGGACTGTGCTAGTCTACACAGTGTTGATTACATTGGTGCCGTGACCTGGATTGGGAGGTACAGGAGCAGATACAGTGCTGTGCAGTGGGGAAACCTCACTACCCGCCATCTTAAGAGACGTGCTGGTGACAGATGCTAGCACCCATGGGTTTGAGGGTGCTTTTACACCTGCCTTGTGTAATTCAAATGAATTGAACCCTGGAGTGTTCACTCCCTTGGCATGGCTCATTTGGGCAGGTGTGAATACAGTAATCTCACTCAGGTGTGGACCCAAACAACCAATCTGTGACCACCTCTTCAGCGAGGTTACAGTCCAGTTACAAGTGAACTCTGGTAGTCTGTGGTATGAATGTGATCCAACCTCAATCTGACCCAACTGCAAGAAGCAGTGCGCATTTTTTGGATTAAACCAGCTCACATAGCCAGCTGTGATGTGCATTATGCTCCCTTCTCCTCTTCAGGCGACTAAAGGCAGCACGTCTTCTTCGCGTAACACAAAGCAAGACATTGTTCTCTAGGCCTTGAAGTGTGTTCAAACATGCCACTCTGCTCACATATTTTGGCTTGGTATATGGCACCATCCAATTTGCTATGCTCGGGACACCAACATGAAAAAAAATGAAAACTATAAATAGTTTTTGTGGTCAGAAACAGCAGATACACCATTCATAAAGCATTTGATTTAGCTTTTATTTATCATTATTATTCATATTAATAAGAATATGAATAATAACAATAAGAAAACAGTTGAACAGTAGCCACTGCTGCATGTCTTTCAGCACCAGAGAGGCGCTGTTTACTTAAGTACTAACAGAAGTACATTTTATTGCTGATAGAAAATATATTCAAAGACCATTTTACTAATCCACCATCCTGTGAAGAACAAGTACACCTTTGTATTCCTGCGTGCTATGGTTCAAGAAGGAAAATCAAGTCCTTTATAAATGTTGTACCCTGCTGAATCTGAAAAACAAACTCTCCCTTCACTCCCCTTGTATCCCCACAAGATTTCTGACCAATGAACAGAGTGACGCCTCCCATGTGGCTTTTGTTGATACATTTTGGTTCTCTTGAAATTTTGCCATGTGAAACCAAACTGAACCAAAGAGAAAATGCAAGAAAGTAGCAACTCATGCACTGATTTGGACCAAAGCAAACAAACTATAGTTAGGAAAACGCCCTTAGCCTCCATGCTAGCGTGCCCGACTCCCACGTCCGAGGTCGTGAGTTTGAGCCCAGTGCAGGACTGTGCTTGTCTACACAATGTAGGTTACATAAGCTAACTGTCTCCTGGCCCTAGCTTCATATAGAGTGGTATCAATCTTCTTGTGTAACTCTCAGCAAGAAAGTGAAAAAGTGTATTTCCCAAAATGGTGACACTTACAAATGATATTGTCTCCAACAAGGGTGTCAGATCAGAAAATACCTGTATGTTTAGTTCCAGGCAGCAATTACAAACTTTGTGTTTGTAAAAACGTGTGTTTTGTCTTTCAATTTGAAGGACTTGTTGATTAATCCACAAACACACAGTTCTTAATCACTCAACTCTACATAGCTGAAAGCTGCATATTTTTCACTCTGACTTCCACCATGATAACACAAGCATGAAATAGTTTTTCACATGTGTTTGTGTTCTTGTTCTTGCATATCTACACTCCAAAAACTTCCCCTCAACCCCTTGAAAAAAAGCACACACACACATACAAAATTCTCATAAGTTCATAGGCCAGTCCCCATATCTAATCCCAGGCCTTCAGTGAGACAAAGGACTCTGTTCTCTCTACGGCCACCATGCTAATCTGCCCTCCAAACTACAAAGGCCCTAAAGCAGGCTGCTCCCTAGTTCTACAGGGATTATCATTCACTTATTGAACCGGCTCTTATGGGTTTGGAACAGTCAGAGAAAGAGAGTGAGAGAGAGAGATGCAGTTGCATACAGTTTAGGGGAGCAAAAGGCACGAACCCACTTGAGTTTATTTTCTTTCACTGAGTTAAAAGTGTGATTGAAATGTTAATATAGGAGAGCTGCAGCCTCATATTCTCCACTCAGATAAATTTCTCCGTCCGCAGAGAGAGAGAGAGAGAGAGAGAGAAAGAGACAGCGTCACAGGGATTGTAAAAGAGGGAATGAGAAAGAGCAGGAAAGAAAGAAAAAAAAAGTGAGACAGAGAGGCTGGAATGTGGGAACAGCCAGTAAAAACGCCCCATGTAATCGCCAGCGTAATCCTTGTAAAATAACCCGACAAAGGTGGTGTGTGCACGAGTGTGTGTATGTGTTTTCTGTGCATGTGCCTAATTAAAGTTACAAAATGAAAGTGTAGATATCTCTTTCCATGTATTTATTTATTGAGGCAGTTTGATTCTTAATATTTCACCTGAAGTTCTTCTGTTTGTTAGATGATCTTCGGGATTACTAGCATCCTATTCTGATGTACTGTATACTCTTAAAGGCGCAGTGTATAGAATTTAGTGGCATCTAGTGGAACAGCCTTCGCAGAAATGGAATGTAATACTCAAAAGTTTGTTTTAATTACTGTGTAATCACCTGAAAATAATAATAATTTTGTTTTCATTACCTTAGAATGAGCCCTTTATATCTACACAGGGAGCAGGTTGTCTTCCACAGAGTCCACCATGTTGCACCTGCTTTTCTTCAACAGGATTTTGCAAACCCCTTAACTCATCCCTATCTCCCCCTCCACATCTCTTTCTTCAACTGTTGGATTTAATTCCAGCCATGCCTTCACTCTTGTACAAACCTTGCCAAAACTGTTCATTTACATTGTGATACTGCAGCAGCAGCTGCAGGAGGACAGTCAAGAGTACAATCTCACAGTGCAACATTAATAGGATGGGGTTAATCCCCATAAACTTCACAAACTAGTGGATTAATACTCAAGCCTTGCTCAAAGAACAGGCCTTATATGAGATTTACAGCATTGCATAAACATCGAAATGTTAACCTTGATCATTGTTCTTCTTGCTGCCTCTCTGTCTCATTGACCTTTATACAGAGCAGGGCAGGCAACAACGTCAGCATCACAACACATTCATAAACTCCACACACACTTGTACATCATGCAGGCCGCATTAACACAGATCTCCCCACTCTCACATGTGGACACAAATAAACATACTGATTGGGACATTAATCACGCATGAACGCCTGCTCACATGCATATACAATCGCATACACACACACACACACACCACTACGACCACATACACCACGCCCCTTGGTTGTTTAGCAAATTAATTAGACCAATGTTCAATAGGCTCTTAGCTTTAGTGAATAGAGCTATAGAAAAGAAGGAGGGACAGCAGAAGAGAAGCGAGAGGGACGAGCGGCCTGAGAAAAATGAGCAGACTGGTTATCGCTTGCTGCAGAGGTTAATGACCTTCCTTGGCAGAGCAGCACACACTGTGGCTAGAATATTTCTTGGATAATTTATGAATATCACTCTTTTGCTTGGGAAAAAGTCACATTTGAATAAATTCTTTTGGGGAGGCTTTAGAGTTCTTCAGAGACTTTTTCCATTTGAGAAACAAAAACAAAATAAAAATCTTGAATGTTCTATTTTGATTTTTTTTAAAATAGTTTTTTACTCTCTTTACTTACAGATTTATGACACTACATTTCCTATTTTTCCTATTTTTTTAATCTCTTACTGTGTAGATCAGGTTAGGCTACACAAAAATGTCATTGTTGCTTGGTTGGTCACCCCACCAGTTTGTTTCAGACTGAAATAACAGCTCAACAACTTTATTCTAAAGACTTTGAGGATCCTTTGACTTCTCAAACCACCATCAGGTCAAAGTTTTTGCTTATTCAGTGTAAAAGCTTGACATCTATCTGATGGACTGGCACACAAACTAATTGCTTCCTGCCAATGTATCCTAATGACTTTGGTGACTCCATGACTCTTCATCTAAGTGCCATTTTTGGTTCAGTGTGACTCAAATGTCTCAACAACTGTGGATTTCAATAACATTTTGTAAAGACATTTGTATTTACCACAGAACTAATCCTATTGACTTTGGTAATCACTGGACCTTTCGGTTGACATCTTTGGTTCTAAGGTTCAAGTTCCCTACAGGAAATGATTCAATAACAGTTTTGCTACAAAAAATCCCTTCAGGATAATTTCAAATGACCTTGTGGATACCCCTAAATTTTCATCTAGAGACATCAACAAGTCAAACCTTTCATATGCCCAACATTTTGGTTTATTCACTCATGACACTCCCATTGGTCCCAGCTATGTTTCATTTGATGCTAGTAGCAAATGTTAGTGTGCTTACCTGGTGAACCTAATTAATATTAAAACATCCACATTTGAGCATGTTGGCATTATGATTTTAGCATTTAATGCAAATCAACACTGTGCCTTAGTACCTACTGTCTCACAAAGCTGCTAGCATGGCTGTAGACTCTTAGTCTTGTTTTCCTGTTTGTCTAAAGGTTTTTCAACACAGAACAAAAACCTCTGAGGTATAAACAAGTATTCAAAAGGAATTACAATATTACAAAATTAATTTTGATATTTTATAAGAAAACCAATACTATTACAGAAATAGTCACAATTTTACAAAGAAAAAGTGATTATATTATGGGAATTCATAAGTAAATTCATAAGCAATTCATAGTAAGGATGTCATATATGGCAACTTAAAAAAGAACAACTTTATTGTCATAACATTACAATTACAATTTCTCAAAATATCATGACTTTATTCTCAAACTACCAGATTTATTTTTTTTCCAAACATGTATTTGATAGTGTATAGATGATAATAATGATAATCATAATGGATGTCATCACTCTTTTTCTTCTTTTTGGCAATGCTGTTAGTTGAGACAGTACAAATGGTATGATGTCTGTGTATTCCAGTTTGACTGAGTTATGACACAGAGAAGATGGTGTGTGTTTTTTGATACAAACTGCAACAACTGAGTCCTAAATTAACCAAGAACTTGGACATAGCACATCACATGTAACGGTAAAAACTGTGGAAAATTTCTCAGAAATGTGGATTTGCTCTGTGGATAAAGTGTCCTGGCTGACGGCATCTTTAAATATTCCTTTTGCTGCTTCCATTGGCCTGTGTTGTCGGTGACCTCTCTCACTCTGTCTTTCACTTTGGAGAACACTAATCTGTGTGCTACTGATTCACTGTGGATGCCCGACACCGCAGTGACGTAGATAGCTGTAATATCACACACGCTCCCGGTCATGTACACACTCAACAATACTCAGCAATCACTGCTGTGCATTCTCTTTCATCGCCTTTCTATCATCAATCTGACATCACAGACAGAGTCTTGCATGCAGAGAAAAATCATGCAAAGATTAGGACTGCATTAAAGTTCAGGGATTTTACATCCCTCTCCAGCAGTATGTATCACCTAATCTACGTGTAATTCATCCCGGATGAAAACAAGATCCGGATCAAATATCTTCTTAAAGGTCATTTGGTTTCACTTTGTGTTTTGGCGTCATTCCTTACTGATAAATTTTGATTTTTGGAATTTTGTTCCTGCTCCATAAATCTAATTTCCCGGAAAGAAAAGGCTTTAATATTCAGTCTTTTAAAGGCATTTGCTGAGTACTTGGCTCTTGATATCTTTGTGTGTATGTGTGTGTGTGTGTGTGTGTGTGTGTGTGTGTGTGTGTGTGTGTGTGTGTGTGTGTGTGTGAGAGAGAGAGAGAGAGAGAGAGAGAGAGAGAAGTTGCACATGGGGGTTTGTTCTAATGTGCAGATGCATGTATTAAAAATTGTCTGAAAGAGCAGAAGCATCTGAAAGGCCCTGTGTGTGTGTGTGTGTGTGTGTGTGTGTATGATCCAATGTCCACTTTGCACATGTGTGTGCATGCTTTCATGCTGTGTGTGTGCATTATTGCCTGTATGTGTGCGTGTGTGTGTGTGTGTGTGTGTGTGTGTGTGTGTGTGTGTGTGATGTCAGGCCGATATGTGGTTTACATTAGTTCTGTTTGATGTCTCCATCAGAGGCCTCTCTCCTCCTACTTCAACACTACTGTTTGATCTGCACCAATCTGGTCCTGATCACTCTGCCTTTGTTTACTTTCAAAGACACTTTTCATTTCTCCTTGTTTCTCTAACCCCCGCTCACCCACTCTCCCTGTCACTCGCTGTGTGTGTGTGTGTATGTGTGTGTGCAGGTTTGAATGCCTTTTGTTCTGTGAGCAGATGTGTGTCAGAATAAAATGCAGAAAAGTCATGGGTGTTTTACATCTGTATGGCTGTCCTGTACTCTGGGCTTTATTCCTTTATTCTGGAATTTCCTTTTTATTAAATTTGAGCAAAAACATAACTCCTGCTCTGGACACTTCATTACATTTTCATAAGATCCTGATTACAGAATAGCTGGTTTGAAGACAAACACTTGCTTGAGTTTGAGTCCAAGTGTGTATACATGCTTTAATCCCCCACTCTATAAAATTTTAGGAGGTATGACTACACATGAGTCTCACTCCCACTGCCTGTGATTCACTCAGTCTATTTCCATGCATCAGTGCAGGACAGGCAGTGTCCAATCAGGTCTGTGCTATTGTCTGTGTAAGTCCAGCTTTGAGTTCGAGTGTGAATCGTTTGAAGTGTTTCTCTCTTTTTTCCTCTTCTCCTTCCCTTAATTCAGTGTTTCCTGTTTTTAATACTTTCCTTAGACTGTTGCCTGTGGTTTGGACAACTCTTTTTGGAGGAGTACTAACCTCCACAGCAACACTAGAGAATTAATTCATTGTGTGTTTGTGTGAAATAAGTGGCACTGGAAAAATATATTCAAAAAGAAATTCATTCCAGCTGCCATTAACACGATTAACAAGTAGTGACAGATCCAGTGCTTTAAGGCTGCATTCAGACTGAAATCAGCCCTGTGCTGTCTGTGAAGATTCTCAGTCATCCAGGTCATGGTTATTCTTCAGCTCTGAACTGAAGAAGAAGAACTGAAGAAGCCCGTTGGATGAGAAGTAAAACGTCTTTAAGTATTAACAACCTAGTCTAGTTGCCACTGATTCAACTTTCATTGGGCAATAATTAAATAGCAAATAAGAAAACTCTATTAGCATTACGTCAAGGGTATAAGTTTTAGAAATGGATGGTAATATACTGCTAATATGACTCTCCTGTCCTCGCCATTTCCTTCAAGGTCAGCACTGTCAAGATGGTTTAAATATAGCCATGTTTCAAGTGCAGGAACCTTCCCCAGGTACTAAGAACCGTTGGAAGAACTCTATTCAGTTGATTTGAGTTGAGTTCAGATTTATTGTTGAGACAGGCAGGGATGGTGAGTGATGGTGGCTAGTGTTTGGGCTGAGGTTAGGGGGAGAAATCCGGGAGGAAGCTTGGCAGAGGGAATCCCTAGGATGTGAGCTTGGAACTGGTGCACATTGACAAACCGTGAATGGCACAACAATCTGGCGGGGACTGGCTCTCAGTACAGTGTTCTTGTAGGGAAGCAGTGATGGCTTGATGACAGGCAGGTGCAATGATTCCCGATGATGGGCAGGTGTGCAGAGGGAGAGAGACAGAGGGCAAGGGCGGAAGAAAAATGAAGAGACAGACAGACAAAACCAAAACACATCAAGCAAACATCACTCATACTAAGGAGGCGAGGCTAAAAATAACAAAAACACACTCACAACAGGCAGGCAGGTATCACAGAAGAGGGGTCATGACAGTTCTTCTACCTGTGTTTCCACTGGAGGGACCAGGGTCTCAATTAAGTTCCAGGGATCTAAGAAGTCCTTGTTCGGGGTGGGTTTTTACTTTCCAAAAGTACAGGAACTTTGGGGTCTGGTTTTGCAGGGATGACCGTTGCTGATTGGTCAAACACACATAGCGCGGCTGCTTCAACTTGTGTGCCGCTCCATTCTTAAAACAAGGAAATACTCCAGTCAAGTTCAGGACAACGAGAGGACATATCTCTTCTTTTGTTAATGTTAAAAGCAAAACAAGGCATTGTTGTCGGCTTCTCGACTCTTTTTTAAAAAGAGCAAGAGAAAATTAGAGATAGTGCAAGAGAGCTGAGAGCACCAGCAAGGGACAGACAGAGAGAGAGAGAGAGAGAGAGGTTGAGTGAGCTAGAGGGTGAATGAAGAGAGGGAGTGGTGGTAGCGAGAACAAAGCAGTGAATGACAGAAATAAAAGGTTATTTTCTGATTGTTTCACAGCGGTTACATCCTAAAGCACAAATAAAAAACCATCAAACACTCTACATATGTTATACTGTGGAGACAGACACTCTTAGTTTCATTTTCATTCTTTTCTTCTGCATTTCTCCTTTTCATTGATTCATTACATGCAACTCATGCAACAGTAAATAAACAGATGCAGTGAAAATGCAAACAGGACTGCACTGCAGGGACTTTACAGTTCCAAGTTTAGTCCCTAAGATTAGTTCCTCTGGGCCCTACCTGGAACTTTTGGTGGAAACAAGGCTTTTGTCTGTCAAAGTTCACCAAAGTTTAACTCTACACAAAAGAACTGTATGAATTTATTTTGTTTCCGCAAGCACATCCACAGATGGCAGCAATTCCCTTTAAATGAATGGATTCTGTTGTAAATGTTTGTGTGACTAAGCCCTAAGAGATCTTGAGGCACCATCAGGGATTACATCTTCCAGCAGGCCTCCGAACACCTGCATATCCCCCATGAGGTCCTGGTGTGGATGGATATGGGACTGTAACCCCCCTTTAATCACTTTGCTCCTTCAAGCACTTTTCTTCATCTTACTGAAACCTCTGTGCTCATGTCCCCCTCTGTCTGCATGTGAGAGTTACATGTCTAAGACCCATTAATACTGAAGGCAGTTGACATAGAGTGAAATTCCTCTTCCCGGCACGGAGTAATTCAATGCTCCTAATCATTTGTCTTCGACTAACGCCTTTCTTATTCCACCCAACTCTGTTGGACGCTCCATGTCTCATACAGGCAGAGAAAAACAGGAGAATTAATGGTGCAACATGTGGAAAAATGTAACGTGGAGGAGAGAATGAAGACAACCTGCAGACAAAGAGTCGAAGGAACGCTTGACTGAGAAAACTGTGTCTGAGAAAGACACTGAGCGGTGTTTACATAGTTATAATCATGCAGGCGTGTTCATGCGCTCATACATAAAGTGGGCTGATGATATGAACATGTACTCATTACCAGCTCTTCTTTGTTTGCTCCTGATGTGTTGGCACCATGGCAACCATAAAGCTTAATTGTTGTTTACAAGACTGGACAGCTTCTGTCATGACCTCAGGTTGGGGTCAGTGATGAATCTGTTGCCACGGTAATGCACGTATGCGAGCATATGCGTTTTAATTCAATCTATTTTTCCAACTGCTTTGGGGTCTTTCATGATGAAAATGTTCTTTTGCAGTCTTTAAAGTCAAATTCTTTCCATATGTGACAGTATCTATGTGGTACAAATTAAGCAATTAGTGCGTAATTAAGTAATTCTTCTGAGTCAGACGTTGCACACTTATATGTTTAAATCATCACTGTCAATCATCTCACCACATTTCTGTAATGAAAACCACACAGTGGAGGGCTGAGTGCTGATTAGATTGGATATAATTAGGTCATAGGAGTTTGAGATAATGAAAGTCAGTGTTACTCTGCTGTCGTCTCGTGTGCTCAGGGTCCTGTGGGACTGAAGCAAGCATGTTAAACTTTATTAGAGTGAACAGGCTTCCTGAGTCCACAGCACACTGGGCCTGGGAGAAAGACCCACAAACAAAAACCATAAACACAACAACAACAGCCTATTGTCTTCTCAAGTGGAGGAATGAATGGATGACAGGATGGATGGATGGATGGATGAATGGCCTGTTGTCCGTTTCTCTTGTGAATGGACTGTGAACAGTGTGGTGATGCTATATGGATTTTAAAAATCCAAAAGAATATATATGTGAAGTAAAAATTGTTGATGTATAAAGTTTAGTCTTTTCAGCTGCAGATGTCTCAGACTCACAATCTCACTCCTCAACTGTTGCTAAGTAACTTGTGAGCAGGTTTGTTGTATCTTGTGTACAATGGTGAGAGTATTGTGGAGAATATATTAATCAAGTCATTCTTGACAATTGTCAGTGTCAGACTGAGATGGCAGCTTTTCCTTTTAAGAATTTCTTTTTAATATAAAGTGAATCAAATTAGGGCTAAACTAAGTTTATCCGTGGTTTAAATCTCACACCAGTTATTACCGGAGCTCTTTAGTTACTCACTGTAGGATCCAAGTAGCTTCCTAGCAACCCAGAGTGAGTCCATGACAAAATTAAGCTTGATTACTCTTTTTCCACAGCTATCTTTAGCAAAGAACACAATGAACAAAAATACAAGATCAAATCTGACTTCCCACTTCTTCCCAGATTATCTAAACTGAACCAGTTAAAAAGACTCTGAATAGCTGCTCAAGTGTTTAAGTGAGACTCTTTTGTCTTCATGTATTTATAGTTGTTGAAATGGTCTTAAGAGTAGCATTTTCTCTAATCTTGAGACCCTGACACATCAAGCCAACAGTTCGCCATTGGGCTCCGCTGACCATCTACTGCTGATTGTCACTTGTAGCTTTTGTGAATGTGTCTGGCTTTACTCAACCCTCTTTAACAAACCTTTGGCCATTTCAGCGTGCTGAATGTGGGCTGGAGGCAGTCGGTGAAAGAGAGAGCTCTCTGATTGGCTGTACAGCCAAATAAAGTTTCTCTTAATTTGTCACCTCCACCATTTCTTTATTCCCTCCAGCAAAAGACCACGACCTGACAAAGAAAAGCAAATCAAAACTTTACAGTGTCTGTTTTTATTACACATATTCTCCATTTGTATTCCAAGCATATAATAAACCAATCAAAACAGATTCACCGTGGTGTGAACATTTGGCTCGATTGTTTTGTTTTTCTTCCTGTGATGGTTTTTGGGTTATGAAAACAGACTACTGACTAGTTATTTCAACAGGCGACATTAGATGACTGCCCTCCCAAGAAAAACAAAAAAATTAGTTGTTTCAGCAAGTGGCCCAAAACAGCATATGTTTAAGATCAAGTCAAAGCTCTCTAGTTACTGTTGTACTTATGATGTGAGTGAAGGAGTGACAAAGTTTTCTCAATGAAGAGGGCAGGGTACATGGACAAAACATCAGAATTTATCATGGTTGACCGCTGTTTGTTTCCCTCATGTCAACCATGACAACAATCGTCCCCAACCTTATCCATGTAGTTATTTCTGTAACCATGACAATGACAGTCCCGTGACCCTAACAAAGTAGTAACCACAATGTTTCCTAAACCATGAGTTTAATCCAAATCACGATCTTTCCCTAAACCTAACAGTTGTTTTTGTTCCTTAAACTAACCATTAATTAACCACAGCATTAAAACACATCATAAAAGGCATTATTTTCAACAGTTACTTCGCATGTGAGGGTTTTGGAGAGCAAAGACAAATGATGTTGTACTGCGTAGGGGATCATAGGGGAATCAGATCAGCAAAACGTCTCTATGTGTTATTCTTGAGTGCATGGACCAAAGAGGTATTTTGTCATTTAATTTGGAGGATTTGTTGGACATTATCTGTGCCATATAACGTAACCTACTGTGAGATGTTGTGAGGTACTGATCACTTGGCCCATGTAGGGATTGAATCTCTGAAGTCATCATGGTTTGGCAGGCCCTTTAAACCATATTTTTTAATAAGGTGATTCGTTACGATTTTGTGGTCATGATGACACAATTGAGTCTCAATAAGCCCTGCATGAAATAAGGATAAAAAGATCTTTTACAGACTGTTAAGTGGCTGAAAACACATTAATAGCTGGATACAGAAAGCAGCTAAAAACTAAATCACCAAGTGTTGAATATGGTAGTAAACCATCGGTTGGGATCTGGCTCGTAGTGTCTCCACTGATGTGGGCTGTAACAACATCACTGTCCTGATTAGCTGCTACATCTATCACTGAGTGTTTAGACAGGATGAACAGCCCTGCTGATGGACATGAGGTCACTCCCCTGTGCAGGTGCTGAGGGGGTGGGAACATGTACAACACATGCACACTTGGAGTCAGTTACTATTACACAAAGTTGTAATCAGTGAAATGTTTATTTGGCAATATGACAAATGATAAACAGTCATTGTACTGACCACACTGTGATGTCTTTTCCCTCATATGGGGTAATAGAAAATAAATTCATCTTTGTTTAGCATATCTCTGTAGATGACTTACACTGTATTTGCTTCTATAAACAAGAAACAAATCATTTTTTGTAATATTTTTCCAGACAATGACAATAACAAGACTGCAGGTATTGTGAAAATACTGTTTTTGGAAGCTACAGATTATTATTTCAGGAGACTTTTGTGCAAATTTATGTTCTCTCTCTCTCTCTCTCTCTCTCTCTCTCTCTCTCTCTCTCTCTCTCTCTCTTCTCTCTGTCTGTGTGTCTGTTGTTTATAGCAGTGAGTTGTGTGAATCAGCAGCAGCAGGTGGAGGTCTGTGTATGCGTCCGCAGCCTTTTTGGAGCTGATGACTCTCCAGAGCTTCAGACTGATGGCTCCACTCACTCTCCCTGATCTGGGAATAATCATTTCCTGTGATTTGGGAATATTGTGTCATAAACATTACACGCTGTCTTTGTTAATTAATCATGCATGATGTAGTGCATGTGTGTGTGTGTGTGTGTGTGTGTGTGTGTGTGTTTGTGTGTCTTTCATTTTGAGAAAGATGGAAGTCGTTTGCTCTTGATACGTGCAAGGCATAATTGTTTTTCTGTATAACCTGCGAGCAAAGTTTATTTTGTGTCCTCTTTCTTTCTTTCTGTCTCTCTTTCTCCCTTTGTCTGTCCTTTCTATCTTTCTGTCTTTCCACGTTTCTCCTTCTTAATTGTTTCCAGAGTGTTTGTTTGGAAATTTGTTGAGTTCTCCATCACACGCAACCAGGATCGCAGCCAAGGCATTCCCCTCTGTACAAACACACACACATTTAAACACACAAAATACCATGTTAAATCCTTCAATTCCACCCTTGTGATGTCCTCACTTTGTCTCTGCATGGTGTGTGTGTGTTTGTGTGTGTGTGTGTGGGTGTGTTGCTGCACTATTTATATTAAATATGTATATGAAGGGGGATACTGAAATTCCCAATTCAGAATGTATGCGATTAGACAGTATTTCTTCTGAAGACACACACTCTCCAGACCCTGATGTTTGTGTTTGTGTTGTCATGGCGATGCCACTTGCTCTTTGTGTCTCAGCAACGGCAGTGAGAAAGGTGAGAGCGCCACCCTTCCCTTTCCTCCTCTCACATTGCTCTGCTTTACAAGTTTAATCTTTTCTCTTATCCATTTTTCCCCTTTTTTTCCCTTTTCTCACCCTTTCTGTTACTTTCACGATCATCTCAAGAGACACTTTTAGAGATTTTTCTCACTCGAATCCCTCAGCAACCACATGGAGAAAAAAATATTGGGATTTCTTTTCATTTACATTCCTTACCAACGGTGCACTTTCTTGCCTGTTCTCAGTGTGTTTCACTGAGGCAATAGGTCAATAGGTCACATCATACACTCTCAGCAGGAACTCAATTTCCCATCATCCACTTCATGCTGGGCTGAGCCTGTCTTCATGCTGTGGTGGGATAAAAGCTCTGGAACGAGAGATGAGATCTGACAGACAAGAAAAGAGACATAAGGAGACACTAGCTCAGACATGTGGATGTGGTGAGAGATATGAAGCGGGATGCGGGAATGAGAGAGAGAGAGAGAGAGAGAGAGAGAGAGAGAGAAAGAGAGCAAGAGGGCAGGGAGGGATGATGGGTGTAAGGGCAGGATTGTAAGGTGCTTTCCCAATTCTAGTACTGAATTCATTGTTTGAAAAACATGTGGTCTGGATTTGTTTTGAGGAGAAAGCAGGACAAGATCACACAGTAGTGCTTCACACACACACCCACACACACACACACATGCACATACACACACCCCACTTATAGCAGTCTATGAAGTCATGTCCCCCTTCAAGTGGGAACAGACAAAATGCAGCAGAAAATCCAAACCAGTCATGTGAATGAAAAGGGCAGGTTTTTATTGACTCACTGTGTGTGTGTGTGTGTGTGTGTGTGTGTGTATGTGCCAGGTATTCCTCATGTTGTGGGGACTTACATCTGTTTACACACATGTGGGGACTCACCTCCCTGGTGGGGACAAAAAGCAAGCCCCCATAAACAGACTTAAAGTTTGGGGTTACGTTAAGGTTAGGCAAGTAGTGGTTATGGTTAGGGTAAGAGTGTGTGTGTAAGTCTAAGAGTACATGGCCGACTATATGCATTTTTGCATGGGAATGTGTGTATGATTTAACAATTTTAGTACAAAAAAAAACTGCTTCAGAAACACACACACAGAACATGTTTCAAAAAGCTTCTTGTCAACTCTGCTAACAGTTGAAACACAGAGCTTAAGCATTGCCAGTGAATCAACCAATAAGATGTTTTTGTTAATGGTTGTCAGGTAACGCTCTCTGATAGGTGGAGACATTGTTGTTTAGAAAAAGCTAATTGGTTAATGGTGCTTTTCCCAAATCTTTCATCACCCCCCGTCCCTCATCTGGTTTCAATCGTGAAATGAACCACTGCCTCCACTTCTCTCCTCTATTCTACAGTTTCTTTCTTTCTTTTCTTTCTCAGTTTAGCTCTTTTTACTTTTTTTTTCGCTATTTTTTTCTCTATTTGTTGTTTTTTGTTCAGCCAGCTTAAAGAAAAGGGAAAACCCAGAAGTTGAGGCATTCATGATGGGAAAATTATGCATCCACTGAAGTTTCATTAAAAGCACGAAAACACTCCCTTGGTCCCTCTGGTCTTGGCATGCATGTGCATCATTGTATGCCTGCATGAGACAAACAGTGACCTGCCCATAAAAAAAATTGCTCCATAACACTACTGAAGGTCAGAAACTGGACAGGATATGTTTAGGTTGTATGTATTAACTAATATTTGGTCACAGATACAGAAAAGGATGATTGCAAATTTATTTGAACTATCCACTGACTGATATGTGGTCATACAGGATGGAGCAAATTTTCAACACTATATGCAGATAACTTGATGCAACAGCTTCCCTCTCATCTGTTCGACAATCAAGGGTTCTCCTTTTATATCCTCTTATTTCAACAACAAGCTTCCTCTCAGCAAAACTAAACATACATGTTCTTTGTCTTCTGTAATATCAAACTTTTCACTACAGTATTTGCTACCATTTCTTTACCAAAACTTATAAACATGTGGCCTATCTATCTATCTATCTATCTATCTATCTATCTATCTATCGATAGATAGATAGATAGATAGATAGATAGATAGATAGATAGATAGATAGATAGATAGATAGATAGATAGATAGATAGGTAGTAAAATACCTAAGATTCAATGCTGATTTGTTCAATGTTTTTAAAAAATCCACAGTATCATGCATGTTAACCATGGTATGTTTAAGATTGTGCAACTAAGGTCATGGAACGATCATAATTAATCATAAAAAAACAAACATTACAGTAATTGCACTTCTGTGATGGAGCACAAATCCATCTATTTATCTGTCTGTCTGTTGGCACTGTCTATTCTTTGCATTAGATAGACTAGACAATCTCAGTCTAGTACAGTTACAGTTGTGTAAGCAGCAGTGCTGAGGAAACGCTGTATAAGTTATCAGTGAAACCTCAATGGATTTCTACATTTTATTCATTCTCTGGAGTTACTACGAGACTTAAGGTAAGGCTCAAGAACCTGCTGTAATTCTGTGGGTGATATTTGGAAATCGCATCAAGCTTTAAGCCTGAGGATGACTCACAATGCGTAATCCCTTGAGGAGCAATAAGCAAAGGAGAGGAGATGAAAACTTTTTTTTCTAAATGTTATAAGATTGTAAGAGATGAACAGAGATGATCAGAGAGTCTTTCTTAAGGGTCCTTTGAGGACACCTGCTTTTTTTTAAAAAAAAAAAAACCTGTTATCAAAGTTATTTGTATCATATCAGAACATAATTCTCACCCTGGAAAGCAATTTCCTTTAGAGACTAGGGACATTAGGAGGGGATATTTTGTAACAATTTGATCTGCATACCTTAAATTGCCTGTAATCCATCATGTTATACAATACCTCATTGAAATTTAAAAGAGGCTTAAAGTACCTTAAACAAGAAAAGCTTTAATTGGTACGGACATGCATGTTCGTGTGTCTCCGCCTGTGTGTGTGAGTGTGTGTGTGTGTGTGTGTGTGTGTGTGTGTGTGTGTGTGTTTGTATATATCCATGCGTGAATCCCATTAAGAGCTTGTGTGTGTGGGAGCCTCCGAGCTGTGAATATTCATAGGCAGCTATAAGTGGTTATGAATGTGTTGAAAGTGATTTTCAATGGCCACATTATGAATCATGCCCAGCAAAGGAGCTCATTCAGAAGCATCTGTTGCCTGATGCTGTTGCTGCCAAATGTGAGTGTGTGTGAGAGAGAGTTTGTGTGTTCTTCTTCATATTGTGTTCATTGTGTCAAAGCATGGGGAGTGTTGTGTGTAAGTAGATGTATGCCAAAAGGGGCCCAAATCCCTGTAGGGGGCCCTTATCTGTGTTCTCTACGTGTGTGTGTGTGTGTGTGTGTGTGTGTGTGTGTGTACGAGACTTTCTGCATTGCAAAGGTTCGAAGCAAATGTCACTTTTTGATTTAGTGAAACGGTCGGTTCCCTATTCCCATGAAGTGTGTGTGTGTGTGTGTGTGTGTGTGTGTTTCCATGCATCAAAAGAAGAGGATATGAAAGGTGAATGTCAGTCTTTGATGTAAAGCTTCCCACTGTTAAACTTCAGCTTCAATCAACATCTTAACTGCAACACACACACACACTCATACACACCAGCGCTGTCACTGTTTCACATTAAAGACTTCACAATGAGAATTTAAACAGTTGAGACAAAGGAGGGTCGGAGGAAGAAATAATTTAGATAGAGGATGGTACGGGAATGATTACCCAGCTCACCTGTTTATCTCACTACAGGTGTTTGTGTGTTTGACTGTGTGTGTGTGTGTGTGTGTGTGTGTGTGTGTGTGTGTGTGTGTGTGTGTGTGTGTGCATGCGTGCGCGCTCATATAGTATGTTTGTTTATGTCTTGGTTTAGTTGCGGGGGTGTTTGTGTTACTTGAGTGTGGGTGTGCATGTGATCATTTACATGATCACACAGCGAATTTGGCAACAGACCACCAGCCTACCATCTGCTACTAACAGAGCATGCTGAGTGCACACACACACACACACACACCTGTCAATCTATTCTGTTTTGTGTGTGCAGTGCTTCGATACGCCACGCTGACTTGTTGGATTAATTGTGTGATTTATTCAGTTGGTTCCTGATTTGGGGTGAGGCAGCCTTTTCCAAAGGGTGGAAACCATCATTAAATCTGACATCACCCCCCAGACACACACACACACACACACACACACACACACACACACACACACACACACTCACACTCCCTCTGTCAAACACACACAAAACAATGCAGCTGTTGCATAGCGTAACTCTAAAAAATGAGGAGTCTTATGCATTTCCTGCATTACAGCAATTTTAATTATTGCTTTATGATGTGTGCAGAAGATTTTGTGTGTGTGTGTGTGTGTGTGTGTGTGTGTGTGTGTGTGTGTGTGTGTGTGTGTGCGTGTGTGTCCTCTTAGCAAAGGTGTCATAATAGCCCCCTGCTGTTCAGACCTCAATTAACCCCCTGCAACTACACAGTGGCAAGACAAAGCGGGGAGGAGAGCAGAGCAGAGGGAGGGATAAAAGAAGTGATTGGATGACTGTGGTGGAGGAGTGATAGAGAGATTGAGAAAAAGTGGATTTCGTGATTGGTAAATTTCTCTCACTCTGAGGAGTCGTATTCTTCTCGTCTGCTCTTTCATCTATCCATCTACCCCCTCGCCCCCCTGTCAGTCTGAGAGGCGCCTGGGGGCAGATGGAAAAACTGAATTCAGGAGTAGGACTTGGACAATGGCGGGTTGAGCCAGCTTTACAAACTCCGAACGTCGAGTGGACGGCCTATGAAAGCCACTAGCCTCGAGGCTCACTAAAATACTAACCACTCACACACACATACATCCACAGAGAGAGAGAGAGAAGGAGAGAGCAAAGGAGCTCTTTCTTCTTTATATTGATAATAATAATAGCTATCAAAGCGAGGCCATTTCACAAAAAGTAGCTTGGAACAATCTGAGAAAATCTGGCCCATAGCCTTTGGCTTGTTTTTGAATGTGACCTCGCAGATGGCAGTGACATAGATGGAGTTAGGGAGGAAAGTGACT
Source organism: Euthynnus affinis (assembly GCA_029490765.1). Taxonomy (NCBI): domain Eukaryota; kingdom Metazoa; phylum Chordata; class Actinopteri; order Scombriformes; family Scombridae; genus Euthynnus; species Euthynnus affinis. The sequence continues at coordinate 19,655,726 of CM055838.1, forward strand.
GCGAGCGACCGTAAGCAAGAATCAACACATCTGGTGCCAGCCAAAGCCTCTATAGAGTGTCCATTTGCGGATGTGACGGCCTCATCCTATTTCAACTTTGCTCATAGTCTTTGTTCGATCTGTCCTTTCTCATAAAGTTGATAGAGGGAAGGTAATGAACTTTTATCCCATTAGCTTCCCTGGCATCATTCTTCTGCCCTCAGCAGTCATGCCAATAAAACATATTTGAGCTGAGGACAGCAAACACAAGAGGAGACACACACACACGCCCAGCTGCCACACATAGCGGCACATGCATCTTCTCAGACTCCAAATGATTGTACGGACGTGTTACTTACAAACACATACAGGCATATTTGTGAATTGAATATATGCACAAATACACACAATCACACAGATATACATGCACTAACAGTCACACACACACACACACACTGACACCAAGGGGAGACAAGGGTCAGACAGGACTGATTGTCTCTTCCAGTCGCTCCAGAGAGCATATTGATTTTTCCCACACTCCTCTTTCCACACACACCTCCCTCTCACTCTCTCGCCTCCTCTGTTTCTCTCTCCTTCTCTCCAAAGGACCCTTCATATTTTTCTTTCCCTCCCTCTCTCCCCTGTTCTCGTCCTTTTCTCAAACTTCACTTTTTCTTCCCAAACTCCTCTGTGTCACTCCTCCCACTTTCCCCCTCTCCATCCATCCCACTCTCCTCTTTCTCTCTGTTTCCTGGTGTTTTTCAGCCTCCTGCTATGGACTCTTCTCAGTACTGAATGGGGCTGACCCTCATTCTTGGGATAACTGAAACTGAACAACGTGACAATGAAATACATCTCCGGGGTGCTGTGAAAACTTAGTGCAAGGACCATTTCTGTGCTAGACTTCAAAGGTGTTTTCAAGCCTCAAATGATTTACTTACACCTTACAGACCTTATACTACATTCTCACAGGATGCAGGACTCCACACATCACTCCTTGCATCTGACAGAAAACAGCCCTCTCCTATAAAGTCCCATCTGCAACAAGATACCTGCCCTTGTCGAGAAATCATATACTGTGTCAGTATTTAAGACCCATTTCTTCACCACAGCTTACGGCCCACAATAACTCATTCACTCACTTCTTCTGCTTTAATACTGTTCGGTACTCTCGTATGCATCGTATATGAAATGCTGGGATTGTCCTCCTGAACCAACAGGAAGGAGCTGTGTAGCATGTGTAATTAATTAAATGTTGTTAAATTAAGAATTTTAATATAAGCGATATGAGATGTGTAACAATTGATTGAGTAGGTTCAGTTGGGAGCCCAATGTATAGGAACACAAATGAAATCCAAGACACACAGGTAAGCTTTAAATAATATGTTGCAATAATGCCAGCACATAAAAAAAGAAAACACAAAACAGGCCTTTCAGGTTTTGGTCCTCGAGTCAAAAGAGTCCAATTAAAGTTCAATGACAGTTAAAAAAAAAAAGTTCAGTTCAGTTCATCTTTATACACTGTAGGTGAGGTAGATTTTGGTTTAATTAATTAAAATTGCTTTGTTCACTGAACAAAGTGTTCCAAATATCTCCATATGTTTTGTGTCGCCTGCTTTTAGCACCACTAACGAAACTCTGCTAATTTGGTGAGGAACATGTTTCATTTCCTATAAATTCTTCACGATAATAGTCTCCCATCATTTAGTCATTTAAAAGCTTTTTATATGAAGCAGTAAAGCAGGAAATGTTGTGTTTGCGTCGATGGTAACTTAACACGACTCTGATACGGCTGCCCCTTGGCAAGCTTCCGAAAAGCTGCCCAATGAGAACAGAGTGGGCTCAATGGGAGGTTTTTTTTTTTTTTTAAGAGACAGGAGCTAAAACTGCCTGAACTGAGGGGCTGCATAAAGGGCCAGTATAAGATACATAAGGAGTTTTTTGAACTGTGAATCATGCAAAGCTACTCCAGTGGAGTCCCAGAATAAAACTAAAGAGCTGGAAAGGAGCGTAATAGGTCCCCTGTAATGTGAAACTAATGTCTAACTTGTGTGAATTTTCTGTATGTCTGCTTAAACTGTATATGTTTATTCTTGTGCATGGGTCTCTCTTTAAATAGATCGGTCTCTCAATGAACTTATCTGTTTAAATAAAGGATTGACTAAGAATAAATATCAAGCTTCGGTTTTATTGTATATGTGATGTACAGAGTCCTTTCTCTTTCTAGCTTTTGTTAGCTCTGTGTTTTTGTTCTTTCACAGAAAGTCACAGAAAAAACAACATTTGCATGAAAAAATCCTTTGACAAATTCCAAGATTATGCACACTCTGATAAACAGATGACATATCTCCAGCATAGACAGTGTTGCTAAAGCATATGTGTGTGTGTGTGTGTGTGTGCGAATATGAGTGTGTCAGAATGCAGTGTTTTATGGCGCTAGTTATTAACTCCATGTGGCTTTTCTCTGATTCAGCGTGCTGGAAAAACAATGAAGGAAAAGGGTAAAGAGAAGTAAAGACGATGCATTTTGATTGTTCCTTAGTCTTTTCTCTGATTCGGCTCAATGGAAAAACAGCAAAGGAGAGAAAAAAAAGGGAAGAAAATCTTCATTGTTCTTTATCTGTAATCTATTCTGTCTGCTTCTGCTTGCTCACTGTCACCTAGACTACATCTTCTCCAATTTTGGCGAGACAAGGGATATATGGGATCAGGAGCATCAGATTCATTTCAGAAGTGCAGGGGCCAAAAAGTGTGTGTGTGTGTGTGTGCAGGTGTGTGTATGTGTGTGAAGTGGTAAATAGGAGACACTCACTAAATTTTTACAGAGTAACTATCGCTTGCTTGCACGACAAGGTGGTGGTTTGATTCCAAACACAAAGCAGCTAACAAGTGTTTGTGGGGATTTTTGTTCAATTACCCAAAACTGCAAGTTTACAGGACATTAACACTTTTGTGGCTGAGTAACAGCAAGCAGGCAATAGAAATGTTAACATTGTCCTTGTGTTGTTTACAGCCATGCCCCCAAAGCCATATTTAACAATGAATCAGAAAAAAATATAGCCTACTTTCCTACTGCTTCACCTTTGCAAATTATAAACTAGCCATGCTGTTGTCAGAAGTCATTCATCTACTAGTGATGGGTGGACCGATTTTTCACAGTATTGCTTCCTTTGAGTTGATACATGTAAGTGTATCGAACCTTACAAATTTTGATACTTTTTGCAAAATGTGCCATTAGTTTCTCCGTGACACTCTGTTATAGTACAGGCAGATTCAACAGCTAGTGCTGCCTGCCCCGCTAAATTTCTCTTCAGTGCATTACCAGTCATCATGTATAAGTTTACATTAATAAAGATAAAATATGAATTTAAATGCATCGATTCAGCATCCCACTTGTATGTAGGTAGGCTATATAAGCTCAATACGATGTTACAGAAATGTGATGTGACACTGACTAACAGTCTGTTGGTCTTTTTGAGGGGCAGGCAGACATGCTAGCTTGAGAGAGCAGCAGTTTGTTCAGTCTGGTTCAGTTCAACCTGCCGTCTGTCTTGACTCAAGTCTGATTAAATTGCTTCTTGTTCACGTCCTAGTTCGAGAGAACAGTTCATTTGATCTCGTTCAGTGAGTAGCTGCCAGGCTGTCTCAACTTGAGTCACTCACTGGCGTTCTCGTTTGAGACAATGATTCCAGCTCATTCATTGGTGCTCATTCATGTCTTGAGCGACTGCACCACTGCAGCGGGCAGGTAGGCAGTGCGAGCAGGACCTGAAGATAACAGTGAGTGAGTGGTGGCGGTATGGGTGGGAAAAGTCTGGGATTCATAAGCAGTTGCGTTCGATACATACCAGACACTAAAAAGATTTGTTCAAAAAGATTAATTCATTCATTTTTGCCCATCACTATCATATACTGCAATTGCCTAAATAAACTTTGGGAGCACCTTGATTATCTTTACTCAAAAAGGAAATGTTTTGAACCAATATGATATCTTGAATAATCTGGACTGGTTGCCTGTGCGTGCCATATAGGTTTCATCAATGGGCATCCAATTAAGAAACAAAGTCATTTCTCTTAGAACAAACACTGTATGCATTTGATTTGTGTGACAATGTCCTCTTGGATTGGATTAAAATGTAAATATTCCTCCTGTTTGATATTTGCCTGCTTTATTTGATCTAATGTCTTAGACAGGAATGATTGAATTGTCTTTTTACCATAGGTGTTTCAATATAGGGGCATTTGTGGGGATACAGTGATTCATGACTTAAAAAGGATATGGGAGGAGGGTAAAGTGGGGGGCCAATGGCCCCTTAGACCCCCTACTTCCGGTGTTCTTGTATGGGATATATTCTATTTCCCTCCTAATCTCAGTTTAGGTTCAGCAATGAGTTCAGACAGATGTTTAATCTGTTGTCACAACAATGCACCTCAACAAGCCACAATTAGTTTCACACACATGTTTATCTTGTACTTACAGGCTATTTTAGGATAATGGCGGTTGAGTTGTTTTGGTTCACATCCATGGAAAAGCCACAGTCAGAGTAGCTCGCTTAAACACACAAACACTGAGGGATAATTGTGTAAAAGGATTAGAATGGCTGAGACTCTATTGTTGCGCCATGAGAGGAAATATGCAAGACTATCATGTCTGGTTGGATACTTCTTTCTATCATTGCTTCTAACCTACCTGCTGGGCCATAAACACACAGGTACAAATGTTTTCCAAGCATACAGTTAAGCCTTAATGTTTGTATTTTTCCAAAATTATTTTTCACAGAAAAAACAGATCTGTTTAAACTAATTTTCACAAATTTCATACCCCAAAATGCTGTTGTGTCTTCAGTAAACAATATGTTATTGCAACAAGCACAAAATAAAAATCTGTCGGTTACAGAAGAAGAGAAGGGAAAAGAGAAAATGCAAATAAACTGCTGATTTCAGGGTTGGCTATGGCTCAGGTGGTAGAGCTGGTTGACCATTAATCATAGGGTTGGGGGTTCAATCACCAGCTTTTCTTGTCCACATGTTGAAGGGTCCTTAAGCAAGAAACTAAAAGCCCAAATTTCTTGCTCTTATGCTCTCTAAATGTTTGTGTGGGTATTGGGAAATGCAATTTGGCAAAAGCATTTGCCAAATGACTGTAATGTCATGATTATGCACCACAATCCCTCAAAATTGCTAAATAAATCAGAGGAAGAAATTGTTACTACAGAGTTTATGCACTAGAAATTGTATTTTTCCATTTTTACAGTTTACCAATCATTAACATCAAAATAATTCTTGATAAATTTAAAAGTGAAAGCCAAAAATAAGTAGCCCTGTTGCATTTTTAGATCTCATCTGTCTCTTTGTCTTTCAGATGACATGTAATGATGAATTATTTCCCCCCAACACACACTCAACCTACAACACACACACCTGACATGTGAAACCAGACACACCTTCCTGCAGTGGCAGAGGAACGTAGAGTTTCCGACATACCAGAGAAATCCTCCCTTCATGAGATCCTGTTCACCTTCGCAGCATCTCCCCGGGCCTTGGCGGCTAGGTGTGTGAGACAGACAACAGCCTCTCAATCCCATCACAACCCTCAAACACCTCAGGGCCTCAATCAAGTTTCAATACACTTCATGGACAGATCACATCAGCACAAAACTGGCAGCTGGGAGTGAAAGGAATCCGAGACAGGAGGAGAAGGTTTTGTTTTTTTAATGTTGCTGTTTGTGTGTTTTGGTGTGGCTCTGTGTGTTCATCCTTCTGTGTATGTGTGTGTCTGTGTGTGTGTCTGTCTCAGTGCAGCTGTGTAACCAGCCTCTGTGTTGACATTGCCAGTCCAAACACAAACATCATTGGTTTTTAATGATGTGATTATCAGGCAGCACACACAAACAACGTGGATCTGATTAAGACAAACCCACAGCAGCTTTGATTAATGTGGTCAATTAATACATAGATGTGGTTAAGTGTTTGAAATTCTGACTGTCTCTGTGTCTGTCTGACTGCTGCACTGTGTGAACTTGTGTCTGTGAATACATGAATATTTTGCATGTGTGTGTGTGTGTGTGTACAGTAGGATGAGCTCTGAGCAGCATGTGTCTCAGTAGCAGCTGTCCAGAGGCCAGGTGGCTGAACTGACCTCTGTGCACACACACACACACACACACACACACACACACACACACACACACACACACACACACACACACACACACAGACTAACCCCCACACCTCCAGCTTTACTGCATGGCCATAAACCAAAGATAACACAAACAGCTCCTAAATCAACAGGCTAGATTGAGCAGTACCAACATCACAGCCGACAGACAGATTCACTTCTCATTAGCAGCTCTGCAACCCTCCTAACCTGCCAAACTCAGCATCAGAGGGTATTTTAGACTGTTCCTGAAACTGTACACTCAAGGGAAAAAAGAAACAGATGAATGAGGCTTTATTGTAACATTTGACTTCATAATTGCTGCAAGCTTCCAGTTCTTTTGTTTAGGAAAAATGCTTGCATAGTTTGTGGTGCAATGATTTGCCCTTCTTTTCAATGTGAATTTCAACTGAAGGAAGTCTTTATTTACATGTAGTATTATTGTATGTAGTCCAACATGGGATGGGCCATTTCAATGGTGTAACAGGAAATTTAAAAAAACAACATTCATACAATTATTCTCTGTAAAATTCACAAAGCCAGCTACATCTGAAATTAAAAGAAAAGGAGTTTACTGCAGCTCACCTGCTCATTGGAACAAATAACTCTAGCTACTACTTCTGAGCTCTACAGGTGATCTTCATTTATGATCCTTTGTATAGGCCCAGACCACAAAATGTAGGTTGTAAGTCCAGCTGGAATTGAGTCACTCTTTGTCTACTACAGCATACACATCTGCTCTGTAAATCATTTGTGTTCTCTTTGGGGGGAAAATAAAAACCAAAAGGGGGACAATTATATTATAATTTACAATATTTCATGATAGTGCAATCTTTTTTTACATTATTTCAATTATCAATGTGTTCTTATTCAGCAAGTCAAATCTTGCATAGCAGTTACATGGCATCCTGATCATCCATAGAGCAGACAGTCACACTGAGCCTGATAGCATCCTGCTACGCAACACAAGAGCCACAGATTCTGAGCAACAGCCCTCATTAGCTTTCCTGCTGAAGTCTCCTTCTTATCTAACTTACAAACATGAACACATGTCTTGCCCTGCACTTTAGTTTGCTGAACGAGCCACCAAACAAACATTCACTGGGGAAAAGTGCACCGCTAACACCAGTTATCAGACTAGATAACTAATTAGCTGCTCAGTTGCAGCATATTAAACAACATGTGAATGTACCTGAAAATGTCACTTCAGACCTGTTAGAAAACGGGCATTTGTGATATTTCTCCAAAGACCTTTTGTCTTCATTCTGAGAATACAGAATGAAGAATGCTATTTTTAGAGACATGTTGACATTATTTTTGACTTCAAAGAGTGGAGATTAAATCTGATTTCATAGGACTTTAACAAAATTTGGGAGCTTGACAGGCCCTATCCTCTGAAGTGAGCCAGAGCTTTGTCAAAAGGATGATACTTTTAAAAAAAAAAGGCAACTGCAATTCATTATTTGTCACTTTTGCACTAAAATGTGTAATATTTTTAAATGGCATGTCATTTACATCTATTGGTGTGGACAAGTGTGGTAAAACTCTGAAAATGTCTGAAAATCAGTAAGATTCGTCTTCTGGGCAGCATGTATGTCTGTTCAAAATTTCATAACAATCGATCAAACTTTTGAGATATTTCACTGTGGACCAATGTGGTGGTCTGACTCATTTGTGATCAATAGAGCCATGTGCCACTAGCTTAGCTAAAAACAAATAACAGACAAAATTACAAAACTGAGCAGTGACAGCCATCTTTAAGAGATCGCTTACAGAAGTAAGCCTGAAAACCATTCACTTAGTCTGCGCAGCCTTCGGCAAGATTTAAACTGTCTTGTGGCTTGGCCTGGGTTTTAGGTGTAATCTGAGGCAGTCACTCAGGTGTGTGTGTGTGTGTGTGGGGGGGGGGGGGGGGGGGGGGTCGTCAGGTTAGGCTGTGTCTAAACAAGCTGTGTGCCCTGAAGCCGTGTTGTATTGCAGGAGATAGGGGTCACTCTCAATCTCCTCCCCTGTGCTTCCTTTCTTCTTTTTGCTTCCCTCATTTCAGCTATGATTCACCACCATCAATGACCGGCATGTGCACCCCTCCTCCTCCTCCTCCTTCTCCTCCTCTCCCTCTCTCTCCTCCACATTTCCGTTGTCTTGTCTCTGTCTCCTCCCTTTTGTTCAGTCATATTATAATTCTTATCCTTCCTTTCTCTGCCCTCAACTCCCTAAAAAAGATAAACAATGTTTTCAGATTTGGGATATAGTAGTTCCATAGTTCCTTCAAGTACATTCTCTGATTGTATGAGTCTGTGGAGTTGTGTGTTTGTGTGAGGGGTGGGGTAGGGGAACAGGGGGAGACGGGGACCAGTATAAAACACACACACACACAGAGTACACATCAGCATTTCAATCACACACAGCTGTTTGTAGTCTGTCTTGGGAGCCAGAGAGGGATTGGGAGAGAGAGAGGAGGAGAAGAAGAAGACAATCCTCACCACAGATTTGTCATCTCCTCGAGACACTCTATGTACATCACTGATCCCTAATGAAGAACAACTATAATATTCATGTAATGTTTATATAATCTAACTATGAAATTCCAGTTTGAACTGGAATTTAGTGCTGAGGTTATCTTAAGTCAACTCATTTATAAAATACATTTCAAAACAACACAAAGTCCTGTACAACTTTTGAAGACAAGGTTAAAAACCAGATATGTAAAAACAAGCAACACAGGAAAAAAACACAAAGTGTGACTTTAAAGGTAGTCATGCCCATACAGAAACCAAAACATTAAATTTAGGAGTCACTCGTAACATTAAGAGGCCGGCTGTTTTCAACAGCAAGGGCATAACCTTCCTTTTATTTCAACCTCAGGCACTGTAGGACACTTGAGGCTTGTGAGATTGAAATTGCGTTAATAATATCCCTATAAAATATAATTTTATAAGTTTAAAATATAAGTTATCTGTCCTGATTGGCTTCCCCATGTTAGTCACTTTGGAACAGTGGCTGCATAAAAGCACAAGCAGCTGATGGTGAGAAATACCGAGTAACCAAAGATGAATGATAAATGGACTGCACTTACATAGCGCTTCTCTAGTCTTCTGACCACTCAAAGTGCTTTACACTGCAAGTCACATTCACCCATTCACACACATGCTGATGGTGCAGCCATTGGGAGCAATTTGGGGTTCTGTATTTTGCCCAAGGATGCTTTGACATGTGGACTCGTAGAAGTGGGAATCGAACTGCTGATTGGTGGACGACATGCTCTACCTCCTGAGCCACAGTTGCCCCATTATTATTTGTAAATTACCCTAATTACTCATTAAACCAAATCTGTAGGCTTCTTGTCCGGCATGTTGTAAATATAAGGAATTATGGCAAATCAAAGCCATAAATGAAGAAAATAAATAGACAAACTGCACATAATTGACCTGTTTCTGACTTTAAATTACAGTAACTGATTAGTACTGAGCATACTGTGTAATGTTTACTTAGTAGTACCATATGCATTGGCAAATCTAAGTGTAAAATCTGTGTCCCAATCAATAAATAGGTTGCAACTGCTTTTTTGTGTTGCATGTAAGCTTTATTGATCCTCACACAAGACTTTTTTGAAAATTTGATATTAATGCTGGAAAGACCATCTCATCAATTTTTCATGTACTCTAATTCTCAATGTATCAATTTGTTTACCCTTAAAGGATGGGTTCACAGTTTTTCAAGTCTTTCTTAAAACAATGGTCAGGTGCTCATATGAACACTGAAACAGCTTTGCTTGCTGTAATCATTCCTCCTGTTCACATTGACAATTAGAAGATCCGCTCCAAATGTGCTTACAATGTAAGAGATGGGGGACAAAATCCACAGTTCTCGTTTTGAGTAAAAATGAATTTAAAAGTTTATTTGAGGATAATATGATGCTTCACCCGCCTGAGTTAGTCAGATAAAGTGGATATATTCCACAGATTTAGAATAAAATTCCCTCTGTGTTTCCCCAGACGGTGTTTTCCTGTTCAGCTGCAGTGGAAGGATAACAAAAAAGAGTGAGTTTGGCACTAAAAAGACTGTAACTTTGAAAGAGATCTACTTGATTTGACTCATTCGGACGGCTGAAGCTTCATATTAGCCAGTATGAACATGAGGAATGATTATGGCAAGAAAAACATGAGTCAAAGTTCATTTGGGCACCTGACCGTTGTTTTGGGACAGACTTGAAAAATTATGAACCTATCCTTTAATTCAAATTGAAAACTCTTCTTATTTATAATGATTAATGATAACTTGATTTGACTTTTAATATGCAGTGACTGGACAGCTGAGGGCTAATGCTGTTATGACAATGTCACAGCTGGATCCCAGTCACAACCAGTATGTGTGCATTATGAGACAGGTGTCCTAGACTTGCTAAAAGAGCAACAGTAGATCTTAGATACAGCACTTCACTCTTTGTAAAACCATGGAAATTCGAGAATTAGACGGGTCTTCCCCATTTTGTCCACATCTAGATTTCACCAAGAATCTCTGTCGCCTTCCTGAGGCCGGATAAACAAAGCATCAGGTGACCGGGACACTGCAGTGAGAATGAGAGTCTTTTCCGAGGTCAAACTGTTGCTGCTGTTTCACTGACGGCCAGTTGGAAACCTGCTACTACCTTGAGGGAAAACGCAGTGCGCGTGTGTGTGTTTGCGAGAGTGTGAACGAGACAGAGAGAGAGAGAGAGAGAGAGAGAGAGAGAGAGAGAGAGAGAGAGAGAGAGTTGCCTGGACAGACGCAGTAGCAGACGTGCCCGCTCCCGTCTCTCTCCCTCTCTCTCTCTCTCTCTCTCTCTCTCTCTCTATCACACACTCTCGGGAGCAGCGCTTTGACGCACCACGCAGAGTTGGATTATAGTATTGCGCGCTGGTCTTTCACGGGGATTTTTTTTCTTCCCTCACATTGCCTACACCCTTGCCACTGACCGGCAATTGATATATGATCGGAATCAATATCTCCCTACCACGGTGACCTCTGCTGAGCTTTTGGGAAAAAACAGAGCGCTGCCGCTGCTTCCTCGCCGGACGCGTGTTGTGAATTAATAACCAAGACAGCCTCACCTGGAGTGTGTGTGTGTGTGTACTAAAGTGTGTGTGAGAGTGTGTTTCTCTGGATCAGATCAAGGATCGAGGTGTTTCACTGGCTTGGCTCCGCACACGCACGTATATACACACACAGATACAACACACAACCGGGGGGATTTGGGCACTGCATGCCGGGGACATGTGGAAGTTTGCGCCGCTGTAGCGCAGCCAGAGAGCCGGTCCACCGCCTCGTCGACCTCCCCTCTCCCTGCCCAGGGGCACCAAACACCCGTTTCACGATCCTTCACACATCGAAACCCCACTAAGAGGACCCAAATGTAAATTTAGGACGAGACATTTCAGAAACATACGTCTGGAAAAGGAGGACAGCGAGAAGGAGGACGGCATCCCGTTGCGTGCAGAGTTTGGTGAGCTCTTTCAGGGATTTCGGGGCTTTTATTTCTTAACGCCCTTGTATTTTCTCAGTATTTCGTGGGTCTCATATTTGCCCCCACTTGCCGCAGTGATGGTGGGAGCTCTGAGCCCCGTTGGCCCTGGCCGCTCCCCGGCGTCTGCGCTGGGGCTGCTGGTGGCTGTTCTGGTCCTGTCCGGCGGAGCGGACGGCCAACCCTGCCCGGCCCAGTGCTCCTGCACCGGGACTACAGTGGACTGTCACGGCCAAGGGCTCCGCAGCGTGCCCAGGAACATACCCCGCAACACGGAGAGACTGTAAGTAACGAAGGGGGGAAAGGCTTTCACCGCGCAGTTTGGATTTATACGCATATTTCTTTGGATTCACTTCACAGAGAAAACCACTAGAATATCGTTTAATATTAATATCACAGTGACTTTACGTGTTAATGATGCTGATTAACAAGTGGGCATGTATCCTATCATACTTTAGTATTTTCAATAGTATATTTAATCTCCTATATAATAAAGGTGTGATTCTCCTGAAGGGGTTTAAAGAGTTTAAGGAGACCTTATTATACTTTCTAGTATTTGCTATTCTAAATATCTCTATCAAACTATCCTGAAATTTTGATGAGCTTAATACTCTAATTGTTACATTTGTATGATCAGTCCTTTAAAAATACATTCTTACTGCGTATTTGTGAATTTTTATTCATTGGGTACCACAGCGTAATAGCGCAGAGTTTAACATGAGGACTAACATGTCAAGAAAACCGCACCTCACTTTTAACTGTAAATGCCAATAAAGCCAGCTGATGTGAAATTTAGTTCACGTAAATGCAAACAGTAGAGTTCGTATTGCTCGTGTTTAATGTGAAGACACGTTATTGCTGATCGCGGAGCTGAAGTTGGGGGCACTGCTGTGGTTGTGCTGGTGGTTTCGCACTGTTGCATTAGCACTGCCTCCGTAGACCACATCGGTTTGTCTGGGGACCAGCAAGTTAATCAAAAACGGATTTGGACAAGTGGGCTTTGAGTTAAACAGGCCGCTGTTTTATTAGGCAAAGACCCCTTGATGAAATTAAAATTTGCCCTGTAGCGCAGCAGCCACAGCTCCTCTCAATTTCTCAAATGACATTTTTTTCTGCATTGGCCACAAGTTGTTTTTTTTAAACCCTTCAGTAGAATTACTCTCCAGTTTTGTCCTTGTTTAAATGACATATCATATCTCATGTACTGATTTTTCTGTCTGTGCCAATTTCTCTGTCTAGGGATCTGAACGCAAACAACCTCACTAAAATCACCAAGGCGGATTTTGCAGGACTGAGGCATCTGCGAGTGTTGTAAGTGGCTTTATGTGTTTTATTTTCTCCTCTCCTTTTGCAGATGCAAAAATATACTCTGACAAGCAGCACCTTCCCCCAACCGAAATAACCACACAACAGAGATTTAACTGTTTCCAATCCTGTGCAGCATCAGGCTCATCAAGCCCCGAAGCTGCCGCATGCAGCACTGCGTCTAGTCGTGGGAAGCGGCGGTTTCATTGAGTCCGCATGTGTGTCTAAACAGAATAGCAGTGGCACCTGTTAATGCTGTCGTGTTAATCTGCCAGTGGAAGTGTCAGGAGGGGCTTATTTTAACCACCGGGCCCCGGGGCCCATGTGCTGGAGTGATTAACGCGCTGGCGAGGAAGTGATGGAGGGCAAAGAGGGAAAGAGATAGCGGTCATTAGGTGTAACCACGGAGGGGAGGAATGCTGCTGGAAGGGAGGGAGGGTGGGAGGAAAGGAGAGGAAAGGAAAGCTCAAAGAGTCAAGTAAGAACAGGTTTCTTACCTGGGATGGATCCAGGTTAAGAGTTCGCCTGCACCAACACGGCTGGGACAGGGATAGCCAGCACTTATTGTGTGTGTGCCTGTTATTCAGCTGCTAAAAGTGAATGGCAGGGAATACACATTGTTGGAATTCCTCTAGAGATTATGTCCTTAATTGTGTGTGCATGTGTGCTTGTGCGTGTGTGTGTTTTCTCAATGCTCCTTGTTTCCTGTGTGTTCACGGCTCACCTGCGTGCACCCACATACACCCTTAACCATTTTGCACTTCAAGATGTCAGCCAGTTACATGCATGCACCATCCTGTTTATTATGAGCTCACACAGTTTTAAAAAATGTGTGTGTGTGTGTGTGTGTGTGTGTGTGTGTGTGTGTGTGTGTGTGTGTGTGTGTGTGTGTGTGTGTGTGGTTGCTTGGCTTGGTCAGCACAGTGCTCCTGGTGCTGTAAGTGAATGAGTAGTCACAGATATATGGTTAGATAGAGAGTAAATTGGATGATAGATGAGTCGCTGTCCGACTGATAGGCCAGTTTTAAAGTCAATTCTGCGGCTCTATCGACCCATTGCTGATTCTCTCTATCTCTCTCTCTCTCTCTCTCTCTCTCTCTCTCTCTATCTTGCTGTCTTGCTCTCTTTCAACAGTCCAACACTTTCCATCTCTTCTTTTTTTCACACTCACTGCTACCTATCTTCTCCATCTCTGTCCCTCTCCTCTCCTCTCCAATGTCAATCTCTTTGCCTCTCTTGTGCCCTATCTCATTCTCCTTCACCTTCTCTTCCTCTTCTCTCTCTTATCCGTGGCCCCAGCCGACCATTGTTCTCCTCTTCTTTGGCCTCTTACGGTTTCATCACACAAATCACTCTGTCAGCTCTCACTTTCTCTCCCTCTTCTCTAGTTTTTTTCCCCCTCATTGTCTCACTCTCTCCCGGTGTTTCTCTTTCAGGCAGCTAATGGAGAACAAAATCACCACGATTGAGAGAGGAGCCTTCCAGGACCTGAAGGAGCTGGAGAGACTGTGAGTAACCTGTTTTCTATACAAATACATATTCCAAGATGCTTCTCCTTGAAAATGTATACATGGCAAACTGACACACATGTTCATTTTCACATGGGTGGAACATAGGGTGGAAAAATGGGGAAAAAAACAACATTAAGTGTCTTTGTAAGGTGTTGGGCTACATCAAGCTGCCAGAACAAACTCTACGCTTCTTGGAATCAATTCTCTAAGTCTCTGAACTCTACTGGAGGGATGGACACCATTCTTCCAAAAGATTTACCCTCAGTTGGTGTTTGGATGATGGTGGCGAACAGTGCTGTTTTAAGGCTCTTACACACTGTGCAGTAACAGGGATCTTACAGGGTCATTGCATGTCACTTCCTGTGAGATGGAACTAATAAAATCTTTGTCGCAATCTGAGTCAGATTGTACAATATCAGCTTTGTGGTCAGATTTAATGCCTGGCAAAATGTGGCAAACAAATAGAAAAGAAATGCTGACAGAGGAACAATTTTCTTGCAATTTGTTTCTTCTTTTTTTCTACTTCATGCAGCATCGTCAAGTGTATGTCATGCATGTCAGACCATTTTGTGATTGGCTTATTTGTAGACATGGGTGGTAGCATTAGGCACATTGAGTCAATTTGGTCCTAAATTTCTGACAGTACCAGAATTTTGACACAGGCTTTGGTCTCTAAATCACCTGAAATGTGTTACAGCACCTCCTCTGTTGCTCCTCCTGATGTTTCTTCCATTTTTTATTTTTTTTGTGAAGGGGGGGGGGGGGGTTCCTTATTCTAATCGAGAGTCCAAGGATAGAGGATGTTGTATTACTCAACAGATTGTAAAGCCTCCTGAGGGAAATTTGTGATTTATGATATTTGGGTAATCCAAATAAAATTGATTTGACTTGACTTGACACAGTGAGATCTCTACTGTTTTAAATTGAAGCCCAGAAATGGAACCACATTTCTCTTTCATGACTGTCATCTTCTGTCTGCGATGGCTGAGCAGAATATTGGACCTAAACACATCTGTCTAGAATCTACGAGATGTTCAACTGGGTTTAAATCTGGTGACTGTGAAGGCCGTAACATACAATCCAAATCATTTTTACAACCCCCCATCTGGATGTCTTCATGACGATTGAACTCCGCTGTCATGAGGCGAGGCTGTCATTGTCTCAGTCCCAGAGGAAAGTTTTGAGATGGAGTCACATGGCAGTAAATGAGGAGCAGCCAAGGGTTGTTACGGCGCTACCCTGGAATCACTGGTATTCAACATCCAAGCCTAAGGCAGTTATGGCATAATTAAGCCCTGCTAGTCTGTGAGAGACAGAGAGAGAGAGTGAGAGGGACAGAGAGAAGGGGGATGTGGACCCCTGACTGGTGAAATGTCCATTGTGTCGACTGTCAACTTTGCTTGATGTGCGAGCTGTTCATATACGTGTGTGTTTGTGTGTTATGTGGCCTGACCGACAGGCAGTGACACACTGGAATGCAGCAGACTGTGACAGAGTCTGAGGAGACTTAGAGGCAAGCTTTTAATTAAAGACACATAAAAATCCTCGCTGCTCACACACACATTTACAAAAACACAGACATACTGTACCTGCACACACAGAGGGAAGTCTACCTGTACACATGCAGACGTACATAGAGCAAATCAAATGAAGGCGGTTGATCCTTTTGATAGCTGTTTTGGGTGAATTCCTCAGGAGTCATCAGGATGAAATGGATGAAATATCATGAATCCCAAGTTGCTCTCGTCTTGGTTGTGTTGTGCCTGGTTTTTCTCTGCTCTCTGCTGCATTATATCTGCTCTTTGTTGACAGAGAGGGAAACTCTGTGGACCACTATAGGGAATCTGCTCATGTTTCTCATGCAACCAATGCTGGGTTCTGTCCAGCTAAGCAATTCTGGGAATTCCTGCCCAGAGCTGTAGACAAAGAGGGTAATATTTAACTTTGTATACGAATATGAATACCTTTATTGTCATTGTACATGTACAACGAGACTCAGTGTGCTGTATGGACCAGGTTTAACAGTAAATATTGATAGTAATTGCCCTCTGTTGAAAGATATTGTACATGCTGGTAATGCTCTTATGTATACTTATGAACGTAACAGGCTTCAACACACACTTGCGCATGGAATATAAACCAATGAGTGGACAGCAATAGCAGATAACGTCTTACCCAACTGCTGTCAGACTACGCTTGCTTGTTTTGTCGCCTTTTATCTTATTTCTGGTTGCCACAAACACCTTTGACACAACTAACTTTCTGACACAACATGGCTGTTTTCTGTTGTCCTTGTGAGGGTTTTCAACTGTAATTCTCTGGCGTGGCATGTTCACAAACACAAAGATGGAGTCAGTCATCAATGCCCCCCCGCAGCCGCCGGACAAAGGCACGTCTCTGGAGTCTGGAGTCTGGGGGCTCATTTCAAAGGCCTCCGTTCGCTGGGGGGCTGGAGGGGGCCTGCTGGGCACCACTGCCCAGAGGAGAGGGCCCTAAGCTGGGTTGACGGATCCGCAGTGACTGCCCCCCACGGGGGTGGAAAACGGTTCCCCTTCTCATCCCTTTTGCGACAGGCCCTGCAGGGCTGGGCAGGGCGGGGTCAGGTGTGGGGCAGTAGCTGGGGGGTATGGAGGAGGTGTGGAGGAGATAGGCATGTCACAACACACACATGCACATACACAAACACATGCATTGGTATGGATACACTCATGCATGCGCATTCTCTTTCGCAAGGCTGCTCCGTCACTTTTGGTTTTATCTTGATTAATTCTTCCACCTCTTCTCATGTTTTTCCCCCACACCCACCCATCTTGTTCTCTCCCTTTCTATTGTCCTCTGCATATAGGAATGTCATACATTCTTCACTCTCTCCCTGTGGGTGAAGAATATGAAAGAGAGGAGTTGCTGATCCTCTTATCCTCGTCTTACATTTGACTGGTTTATAGCCCCTATCCAATTCAAAGTCTATGAGACTGAAAGAGATAACATCCACAGACATACAAAAAGAAACAAAACATTAATTACAGGTATTGGCACAATGATTTCAGAGAAGAGCAGTGAGATAGAACCTGTAATTGATTGATCATGTTGTCAAAGATAATTTTAACAGTGATGAACAATTGTAAAACTGATTACAGGTAGTGAAAAGTTTCTATTAACAGTGAAAGCAAGTGATCATGTGGCCAGACTGAATAGCAAAAGATAATTGTAACAGTGATCCCAGATAGCAGGATGTGGACCTTGCTAAATGATTAGTTATAAAAGCCCGTAAGTGATAACATTGTTCTTGCTGATCATTCCTGGGCAAAGTTTCAAATGTTTTTTTTTCCCTTTTTTATTGGGCAGCAGAGCTTGAAATTATCTGCACTGTGGAGACACACAAAAAGCCATTTTCAATTCAGCACTTCTGTCTAAAAAGTCACTTGAGATAGATTTTCTTAGGTTTCTGCCTGTCTGCGCTGCGCTCTGCAGCAGACGGCATTTGTTATGTTTTTCGGTAAACACCAGTTTGCTCAAAGTAGAGTGGAAAAGCTCTTCAACGTTGGTGAATTAGTTTTTTTTTCTGTGACAGGAAAGGAATTCACAGGTCAGGTGAGATATCTGATATTGCTATGTTGTAAGGCAGAGATGGTATCCGTCACTGGTGTTTAAATAACAGATCAGATTAGGGCGTGTAAACCTTTGCTGGACGATAGATCTTGGTTCACTTCAGATACACCAGCTGTGAACCAAAAGCATGCACTTCTCATCACTGTTAGACTAGACACACACACGCTTGCGCACACTGTACTGTAACACACACACACTTGTCAGTTTGAAGTGGTTTTGCAGTGAAGACATTTCACAGAAATGTCCATGGGGTGTGGGTTATAACTATGGTAACAGTGTTGTGTATGTGTGTGTGTGTGTCTGTCTGTCTGTGTGTGACAGATTGTTAGTACAAAATGTGTATTATGGCAGCAGTGGCATCGGTGGAGTAATAATTGGTTTCTGAGGTGGTTTGTTATTTCCTTCCCAGCCAGAAACTGCAACCTGTGGTACTACACAGCAAACTGGCTCAGAGCTGTTAGGACTGAGCGTGTGTGTTTCTGTGTATCCATCTGTGTTGTATCTGTTGGCAAAAATGTGTGTGTGTGTGTGTGTGTGTGTGTATTTCCTGTGTGGTTTGTGGCCCTCTAGCACCTGTTTATGACTGCAGGGATTATCACCACACTGCAGTGAGGCATTAGCTAGTTGGAGTGACTCTCACACCTCAGACTACTGGCTACTCGGTCTTCATTCACCTTCAGCCAGACTTTGACTAATGAGACACGACTGTGGAAGTACTCTGAGGGTGTTTTTGTGCGCATGCACACACACACACACACACACACACACACACACAGATTTTGAAAGGTACATTCCTTCAAGTCCAGAAAGAAACCACTGTATTCTTGGAGCCAGAAGTATTCAGTACTTTTATGTGCATACAAATAGATTCTCTTACTGTGAAGATAATAGTTAGATGACCATTTGCATGGTTTGTAGGTACATGACTTCCCTTATAACCCAGGTTTATTAAGGTGTTGGATAGTTGAATAAACATCTGGCAGGATGTGCAGTAGCCTAAGGAGGGACACTGTGTTGACCTGAATATAAGATGACCCTGATAAGGATGAGAAATGTTAAAATTTTATTGATACCAATGCCATTATTGATTCTACTTAACAGTCTGATTCTTTATCAATTCCTGATCAGTTTTCTATGTGGAAAAAAGTAGGCCTACACAGGGTTTCAGTGTTAACGCAACTTTATTATTGTCTCCGCTGTTTATCAATGAGCTTGCATGCTGATGAATATATGAAACATAACTGGTAGATAAGATAATTGGTCCGCAACCAAAAATTAACTGCATTAATTAATGAATTAATTTGAAGGCATTGTACAGTCTCCTGTTGGTATGCGAATAACATAATGAGGGGGAGGAGGAGTGCTCTGCTCTGTTATTAACATCATGTCTCCAGCAGAGGAAAGGCAGCCTCTCTGCTGAACCGTTAGTGCCGGGGAAAGCCATCATTGACCAAGATGCTGAACAAGCAAAGGGTTTTTAAGGTGAAACAGACAGTACAGAGTTTCTTATTTTTTATTCTCTTTTCTTTTTTTCTCATGTCAAAGTTGGTTTAAGTTGTTTAAAGCTGCAGTGTGTGTTGGTCAGCCAGTCTCAATTGTTACTGCTGATCGCTGCTCTGGTCTCCTAACATTAGTCTCTGAGTGATGGCATAGAAAGTTCACAGTATACTTCACATTCGTCTTGCAAAGATTTATTAATTAAATTAAAAAATGACAACTATCATATTGATAAGAGGAACTGATTCTGATGGAATGGACAATTTGGAACTGGCTTGCAACTGGAAACGGTTCTCAACCCCTACTTTTTAAATGTAATTTCCTGAATAAAATATTGATGTTATTGAATACTGATTTTTAGATTTATAACTCAACATTTCAGCATATCTTGCCTTCTTCAGGATTTGTGGTAAAGCTGAAACAATTAGTTGACTGACATAAAATTAACCAGCAATTTTGATAATTGATATGTTTTTAAGTGAAGTAAAAAATGAAAGACATTCTCTAGTTTCAGCTTTTCAAATAATAATTTAATTTAATAGTGTCTTGAAGACTCAATAGATCAATCAATAATGGAAATAATCATTAGTTTCAGCCTTTGAGGATGGAGGAATTGCTTCATTGGACATGGAGTTTCTTATCATAAGTTGTATCACATGAATGCTGTTGTAATAATAATAATAATAATAATAATAATAATAATAATAATAATAATAATAATAATAATACATAAGCATGTTTTAATTAATATATAATCCCGTGAAAATAGGAATCATTGTGTTTTTGTTACCTTAGAATGAGCCCTTTACATCTACAGAGGGAGTGGGTCCTTTTCATGGATGAAAAAAAAAAACTGGATACAGCGTGGGCACCATTCATTCCTATGAGAATTGCTCCTGAACGATGTATAAAAGTACCTGGATCTCCGGCATTCTGCAGCCCATAGAGCATGCGCACTAATGACTTGCGCTGGCTGAGTCGGCTACTTCCGGTTTAGCCCTCCGCCTAACTTGAATGGGGATAAAACAATTCAGTCATGCAGCTCTTGTAGGCTTTTGAAATGTGATCGGACTGAATGGGTTTATTTCTGATAGTGACACGAGTCATTTCGTGGGGGTGGTGATGCTAAAAAATTATCTGCTGATTTACAGATGTCTCTTTCACAATGCAAGTCTATGGTCTTTTTGGGCCAGCGTGCATTGCGTGATAATGTAATTACACGGTTTGGCTACTATGTCAAATTTGCTTTGAAGCCTGTTGCTCACCACCATGTTTCTACAGCAGCCCAGAATGGACAAACCAAACACTGGCTCTAGAGCATTTCTTTTGCGGCCACTGTAGGTTCTCCTACATCCTTGGAAGGGGAGGGGGAGGTATTCAGTTGGTTGCAATCTGCAACCTCACCGATAGATGCTACTAAATTCTACACTGGATCTTTAAAATGTAGACAAAAGATAATGCTACAGTTCAGTTTTGTATGACTTTTGTGATGTATGGGCACAATGAAAACATCAGAATTAATTAATCAATTAGTCATGGTTAAGGTGTTAATATGTTGTTAAAATAATCATATGGTTAGTCAAGCTATGAAAAATAAATAAAGTACATTTAAATTCAGTGTAACTTTAGAGGAACCATGCAGCAGTCTGTCTTTACTTCATTCTCTCAGTCTTCTAGTCTGACAGCACTGCATCTATTTTAAGGGGATGAGCTCATACCCCCTCTCTGTCCTCCTTCCTCCTCCCCACCTCCAGTACCAGTCCATGCACACTCTCAGGGGAGGTCTAGCCCACTAACGGGTGCTCATGGCTGGGCAGGACCTGCAAGGGGAGTGGGCCTCTCCGCGGAACCACGTGGGGCTCTTAGCCGGCGTTAACGGAAGAGGAGTGAATAATTTAGAAACATCATTTCTGCGGGATGTTAAATATTTAAGTGGTCTCTGATGTAACTGTGGAGTGTGAATGTGTGTGCATGTGTGTGAGCATGTTCATATATTTGTGCACCTGTGGGTAGAAGATGGACACAGAGGGGGTGACGTTATAGAAAAGGAGTCCACATCGGTTGATAGTGAAGCAAAAAGAGGTGAAAGACCAGGGTTAAGAGGAAAAAGTCATAAAGAGAGTTTTTGGGAGTTTTGTTGGAGCAAACTCTGGCATTTCTGGGATTAATATGTGTTTGCGTGTGTAAATAATGCAAACTGTGTGTTGTTAGTCAGGGCTTTTTTCACTTTTCTCATTAGTTTAAAGAAACTCTTTCCTCCTTCTGCCTTTGGTCTTTTTCCTTCTCTCCATTCTCCTCCAGTAGCAGCCAACATAGCATCCGTCGCTGGGCCTGTCAATGTGTATGTGTGTGTGTGTGTGTGTGTGTGTGAGTGTGTGTGTGTCAGGGTTAAACTGTTTCAGGAGCCTGTCTCTCATTGTGTCACTCAGTTGCCTCACTCTCCTCTGACTCACATCAAGGCACATCCACACACACACCGGCACACAAACCTCTTCACTCCACTCAACCAGGGTTAAATGATCGCACCCAGATTATTAAACTCGCCCAGAGTTCTCTCAACTCTCCTGTTTCTGTGTGTGTGCGCATGTGTGTGTGTGTATGTGTGTGTGTGATGATGGGTTGTTGTGAGTTCTTCCCCTGTGAGGGCCTTGTTTACTCAGTGGGGTCCTTTTCACACATTCGGTAGCCCAGCCAGACTGCCTGTTTGTTTTTCCCACATCTTCTCCTCTCCTCCTCCTTTGTGGTAAAAAAAAAAAAGTCCCCCCCTCCCCTTCTTTCGAACCCCTTCTCTCGTCTTCCTCCCCCCGCTTTCCCTCTGTCCTTCTCGAGTTCACTGTTTGTCTGGCAGCCATGTTGTACCCCTTAAATCAGAGTAACCCGGAGTCTGTTTTTTTGTGTATCTATCCACGAACATGTGTGTGTGTGTGTGTGTCCTTGTGTGTAAAATAGCGTCTCCATCAATCCCCTCATTCTTCCTGTAACTATACTGAATTGCATTACAATCTAAATAACATAACATCATTTGATATGATGATCAGGAAACACAAATCTCACTCTAAAAAGCTAATTATACACAAATGTAACCACTTCACCCTGGAAGTCTGGAAGGGACGAGGTAAAGTTTATTCCCTAATTTATGCTGTGTTTTTCCAGGCGCCTGAATCGGAATAATCTGGCTGTCTTCCCCGAGCTGCTTTTCCTGGGAACAACAAAGCTTTACAGACTGTAAGTCCTGATTTTATTTCTCTTTTTCTGCCCATCATTGCATTGTTGCTTCAGATGTGACTCATTTTCTCATGTGTTTCATTTAATGTGAGCGCCACGAAGAAGGCCTGAGATCATTCAGATGAGCTGTAGCTTGGTGCACGCAGTGCAGTGGTGTGTTTGTGTGTATCGGTGCAAGCTTGTACGGCTCATGGACTTAAAATGACACGGTGAAATATGTTACAGACACTGTAGTGCAGAGAAAAAAAATGTCTGGTTTTCTCTGTGACGCAGTGGTGGTGTTTTACTTGGATGAAGGAGTAAGAGGAGTGAGAGAACAGATTTTGCATGGCTCTCTCCATAGAAGCCAGTTCAGTAGCTAATGGAGATTAGCACTCCAACAGCTGCTGCCCACTGGGAGTGATGTGTGTATGTTTTGTGTGTGTGTTTTGTGACTCTGTGTGTGTGTGTGTGTGTGTGTGTGTGTGTGTGTGTGAGGATGAAAAGGAGAAAGTGAGCAAGACAGAACACGGGAGGTACAAGCAGCGAAATGCAGCAGCAGGTTACACATCTAAAGTTACGTTTGGTGTTTCAGGAGCAGAAAATAGTTTCAGTCACAGAACATAAAAATCTGCAGTCAAACCAGCAAACTGCTGTTTGTTGTTGTCAAGCACCTTCCACTCTTCACTCACAGCCCGCTCGTCTGTACTGTAAACCGAGCTGTGGATTTCCAGTACCATAGGGATGGGCTGGTAAGGCTGCTGAAACTGTGGGAACTAACTTCCCGTCATGGTCATTTGTGGTCTCAGGGAATAATTATGGTTGCATATATTTATATGTGTGGCTGAATATATTTATCTAAAACAATATTGAAATGCTCAGATGATTCACAGAGTGTGTGAAAGTTGTTTATGTTCTGCGGCCGCTATGGTGGTTGGCTGGGCTTGACCTGTTGTGTCTGAGGGTGTGTGTCTGCATGTGCGTCTGTGTTTCTTCGTGTGTGTGTGTGTGAGTTTCTCAAGGCCAAGAGTTGGCATTTTGCTCAGCGTGTGGGCCGAGGTAAAAATACGACTCGGATATACTGCTCTCTGCTCAGCTGTCGCAGACAAGCGGCCTCTGAGTGTGTGTGTATATAAGTGGTTATGTGTGTGTGTGTGTGTGAGCCTCAGCTCTCCAGGTGTATCTGTTTAGCAGAGGGTCCCCTGTTGGCTGCACATCTTCAATGAACAAGCGCACTTCATTCAGCAGAAAAACATTCATAATGTGCTGCTATAATAAGTATGTTTTTCCAGTTAAGGAAGCTAAACTCTGAAAATCAACAGAAGATTGCTCATTGAAGACAAAAGAGAACTTGCCAAGCCGGCGCCACGGCAGCCACAAAGCTACAAGCAGATTTGTCAGACGTATGGAAGTCATTCAAAGTGAATGACAACCACAAAGTTGAAGCCAATAGTATTTAGGGCTGTTTGGTCAATATTAAATCTTGTTCGTACTTCTTCACCCCCTACAATGTATTTTTTATTTTTGGAAAACTCAACAAGAAACCCTTGAGAACCTCTGAAGTGGAATCTTGTTAGGTTTTATATTGAGGTCAGAAGGTATGTGCGAACTGGGCCGACTTTGGTTCTTGCAACAGTACTGCTATAAATGAACACTTGCTCAACCTGCTATTATGAAAATTATGTTTTCACTTTTTTGGTGCTCGGAAAATCTGTGTGTGTGTATGTGTGTGTATTTATGTGTTTAACCATTGCTCAGCACAGTGGTTTAAATGCATAATATGTAATTTCTGCCGCTAGGGGTCTCTCAATCAAAACAATAACAAAAGATGGAGTTTGATGACATCATGAAATAGCGTGGGATCATGGGAGTTGTTGTCTTCATTTTTAAACAACCGCCATTACCGTCACTGCAGTCAGCTTCTCCCAGGATTCCTTCAGTGTTCATCGTTCAGGAGGTTTTTACTGGGAGCCGAGTTACCTACCAGAATCCTCCTCCCCAGAACAAACAGACTCAGTTAAAACCAGTGAACATTGAATAAAGTAGTTTCATATTAAAAATCTATGTTTCTCTGATGCTGTTTGGCAGACACAGGACTTGTGGAGGAGCTGCGAGCCAAGCTAACGCTTGCTCAGCTTGTTTCTCTGATAACTTAACTAAGATAAGATACTGTAGGAAAAACAAACGTAATACAACAACAGATATTTTGCAGATATACAACAGTTTTCAGATATGTTTACTGATGATGTGTCTTCCTTATATTGATGAAAAAACATAATCCTTGAGGAGTTACATTTAAAACATTTTTGTCTTATTTTTTAAGACTCTGAGAAAAGTGTGCATGAGATAGATATGTGACATGAAAGTATGACGTTACAGGAGACAAAGCAGTGAGTGTGAGTTCCTATAAAACCTCTGGGTCGGCTTCATCCTCCCCATTTGAAACACCTGTGTTCACACCCCTCCACCCCTCCACACCTCCCATGTTACACACACATGCATGCACGCACACACACACACACACACACACACACACACACACACACACACACACTTGCCTCCCCCAACACCCCAGGGCTCAGACTCTATTAAGTTATGTAGAAGCACACATCTGGAGACACCATGTGGTGGGCTTTACCCAAAAATCTATCTGTCTCTGACACACACACACACACACACACACACACACGGCCCTCCTGTTTCCCCTCTGTTCTATTGTTGATCACTGTATCCACACTGCAGTAATACCGAGGATCACAGCTGTGGCTGTTTGCTCTGAGACAGAGAAGAGAGACAGAAAGAGAAGACGAGTGGATCAAACAGAGCCAGTTCATTAGAAGGACTCTGTAAAACAAGATGGGCTAGTAAAACCTCACTACACTAGCCAAGAACCATTTGAGCCAAGCAAATCACACATTTTGACCTTGAGATCAAAACACACAAACACACATCTTTAGGACTATTTCATTCTGATGGTTGGTGAAAAGAAATGAAGTTGTGTCTTGTAGATACAGGTATGTAATTGTAGCTTTCCTCTCCATTGGAGATCTTAAAACTGAACAGATCACAGGGACCGTAATAAAATTAGTTAACTAAAATGATAATTGAAAAGTGTAATTAATTGATAAATACGTAGAGTATACACTAAATAAACAAAATACGCAAAAACAAATATAATTGACTGTAATGTACTTCTCAATGTTAAAATGTTAGTATTGTACAATCAGTTATTCCAGATGATCAGTAAACTGCGCCACTGTTATTTTTATTCAACCTCTAATGTACATGCTGCTTTCAGGGAGAATCATTTCTAGATAATATGATTGTTTTCCATAGCTACGCAGATGATGCTGTTTTTTATGTTTATTTATATTGTTAATCAGAAAACAAAACAAAACAAGATAAGCTTCACCTGTAAACAGTGCCTTCATATCAGGTGTTCAGACATCACATTAAAAATCTTTCATGTGGAATGTGTTTTAAATAGTCAGGTTTTACCTTTCTCATATATCTCAGATTTTTAGGTAATTTGGCACTTTCAATTTCTGCTGCCATTTTAGCCAGGTATCCCTTGTAAAAGAGAAAAGTGTCTAATGAAACTTCCTGCTTAAGTAAATTAAGTTTTTTTTTTTTTTTAATGATTGTGGTCCTTTCGATTTATTCTGTCAGTGTATGGAGCAAATGACCAACTGAATTTTACTATATTTTGTTCAGTTAAATAAGGACGAGATTTAGATTTTCCTTTTTGGCAACAAGGAGGAAAAACTAAGAGTTATTGCACACTTTGATTTTAGAGCTACAAAAACTAAAGACCAAGTCAGACTTGCTGAAGTTTTAATGGGCACATTTTAAATCTTAACACTTGCTTCCAGTTAGTGAACAAGTATTACTGCTAGTTAATAGATTATTTAACAGTTTAGGGCCAAAATATACTTCTAATGTGCTTGAGGAATATAAACCAAGTAATTCAATTCAGATCTTTAGGAGGGAGTCAGCTTGGAGAGATTCAAATGGGGACCAAATATGGCAAAGTTATTTTCTACGCTGCACACAAATGGAGAAAAAAAAATGATGAAATGATTCTTAAATGCAGTTTCAGTTTAGTCAGTTTATCAGTATATATTGTTTTCTAGTTTATTTCCAGTATTAAACTTGGGTCTATTTATTTGTTGCTATGTTGGAACTGTACAATAACTATTTCTTTGCCTATTATAATTCTTTTTTATCTTGTTTTATTCTATTTCCCTTCTCATTTCCTTGCCTTCATTGTTTTTGTATTGTTTTTTTGCCGTGCATTTGTATGAATTATATGAACACTTAATTGCTCTTGTATTTTGGATTTATTTTTATGAATTTGTGTAGCATCTCCTCTCCTCTCCTCTCCTCTCCTCTCCTCTCCTCTCCTCTCCTCTCCTCTCCTCTCCTCTCCTCTGCTCTGCTCTGCTCTCCTCTCCTCTGCCAGCTCTTTCTCTCTCTTTTCCTGTGCTGGACAGGAATCAGTAGCGAGATGAAAGAGGGAGAGATGAAAGAGGAATTGATGAAGGGGACGGTTTGATAAGAGGAAAAGAGAATGGGTCACTGCTTCCACAAGTCTGCTTATGCTTGAGCCTCAGGCAAGATCGATGGGACAGTGTTTGTGTGTATTTACGGTATGTGTGGGTACGTGTGTGTTTTTGAGCATGTATTATTTTGTTTCTTGGTCTCTTTTATCCAGCGTTACTTTAGAAACATCTTACCAGGTTGCCTTCTCTGATGGCAAGCACATATTGATTATTGATCCACCTGCTTGTTTTAAGTGATACTGTGATGATATTAATGAATCTGTCTATCTGTAGGCGCTTTCCTGTTGTAATTTCAACAGACACATAGAGAGAAAGGAGAGTGAAAACAAAGAAAAGGCAGAAATTGGGTGTTCCTTGTGTGAGAGCTTGAGCGAGAGATGAAGGGAAGTTAAAGGGAAGTTAGTTGTACGCCACTCCTTCATCATCCTTCCTCTGAGAATAAGAGTCAACATGATTGGGATGACTGAGAGGAAGAAAATGAGCGAACTTCTGGTCTCACACACACACACACGCACACATTAAACCAGAGTCAATCTGGTATGGGGTTTGAATTAATGAGTTGATGAGGCAACGTTTTGGGTGTGTGTGTGTTTATGTGTGCGTAATAGTCCCTAATCCTCTGCTAAACGGTGCCCTGATGAGGCTTTACCAGGCGGCATTGTTGCTTAGCAGCCTAGCAGGTTGTGGCTTTGTCTTCTGTGAGAGCTTAACCCTGCTGCACACACACACACTCACACACACACGCACACACTCACTCACACCACCTCGGTCGAGACGACAGGCTCAGTACAATGGTCACAAGAGTGTAGGCGTCTTTCAGAAGATACGGACTTTCCCAGAGTGTCGACAGTTAACTAACAGAGAGGGGAGGAGGACGAGGAGGAGAAAGAAAAAGGAAGACAGAGGTCAGAGGTAGAGAAAATGAAATTTTCTCTGAGTAAATAATGTTTTTTAATTAAGACAGAGAGCATTGGGCGCCTTAGTTGCCACAGAGACGATGACCTCTGGGTCTCAGAGAGGTCAGAGGTGAAGAATGTTCCAGTCAGGAGATCTAAGCAGGAGGTGATTTATAGGGCAAAGAGACTCTCCCACCTCTCATTAAGAAAAATCATGACAAATTAAACTTTTACTTGTGTGGAAAGTGCCACATGTAGCAGCTGTTTATCCTCAAAAGATATTAAAAGATCAAACATTGTATTATTTTAAATTATTTTGGCCACTTTGAACCCGTATTAAATTTTTTTCGCAGAATTTTCTCAGTTGATCTATTGTAAAAGTTGTTGAACCTTAAAACTCAAAGCTGGTCATCTTTAAAGTCCTCCAAATTAAACGACCACACGCTGTTCATCCTTAGACTATGTGCCCTTCAGAACGACACATAGGACTGTTATTTAATCTGGCGCCCCTATCATCAGTAATCGCCAGGAAGACATAATTTGTCTGTACTTTCCAAAATAGTCAAATAGCGATGTTTCATAGTGTGACAGCGCTATGGTTTAGGTCTGGTTAGTTTTAGGGAAAGATCATGGTTTGGATTAAAATCATCACTTTGTTAAGGTTAGAAAAACATGTGGTGTGGGATAAAGTTGCTACTTCCTTAAAGTAAAAAAAAAAACAAAACACGGCTTTACCCCCTCCCTCCTACCATCCGGGTCATTATTTCTACATCCACTAGATGGCATCTGTCAATCAAACGTAACTTTGACTCATTTTTGGATGACTTATATTACGATTTATTGTTTTTCTTGAGAGGACAGTCTCGTTATTTGATACACAGTTTTCTTTTAACCAGTTTCTGTCATTCACATCAAGGCCATATTTACTCTTTGTTGATGGGAAAAACAGGAAAAAGTTACATATCTGTTTTCGTATATTCTGGCCTATGGCGAGGGGGATTATTTAGGTTTGGGATGCTGCCTTTAAGAGATCAGTATCTGCTGGTAGCAAAGTTAGTTGAAGTGTTTTGTATGAGGAGATACTTGGCCACTAACTTTGTGTACATAGGATATGCAAATATCTGCCATTATGTCTGTCCAAGGAAATGAAGTTAAGCCTTTGCAGCCTGAGGCGTCTGTGGATGGGCCTCTCTTTCCATTCCCTTCCCTCTCTCTTTCATTCTCTCTAACAAACATAGACACACACTGGCACAAACACACCGCTTCACTATTCAGCAATATTTCCTGCCCCCTCCTGTTTCTCTGAATGCACTTTAACAGATATAAAAACTCTCATGCACACACACGCACATCAACGCACACGCATACAAGAAAACAGATCTTTTCAGCATATACAAAGCCATATTGTCCACCAAATGTTTTCATTAGGACTCTCGGATCATGCAGCTCGCTTCGAGCCAAACAGGAAAACGAAGAGTCTTTTTACTTTTCTTTCTTGTGGTGGAGTTTGTGTGTTTTCAGATACTTCCATATCATCTGTGTACACATCATGAATCACCTTGAGTTCAAACCAACAGTTACAACAGTGTTGAGGTGTTGAGTGTCAGTGACTCACTCTCTTGCCATCATATGAATCACATGACCGCCTATCTGAATTGCTCAAGGCCACTCATTCCTAAGAAGTGATTTGGCCGTTTGGATCCCAACACAATGCCGTAATTCATTCTCAAGCGATTCAGAGAGAGTTTGCTAAAGCCAAAATGGCATTATTAAGAGGGCACCAGTACAAAAGATTATGTTATACAGACAGAATGTAAAGATATGAAAACGCCCTGCGTGAAATTTATAACAGCTAGAGCCAACTCGTCCCTCAACGGAGCTCAGGAATTGTGTTTGCATGTTTGTGGATTTTACTCTCTTGTGTGCACCTTTTTTTTCGTTGTTTTTTTTTTTATTATGAATTTTACTTCATTAACAGCCTTCATAATAAAACCTTCATGAACATAATAAAATTCAGTTTTTCTTGAAACCGTTTTAAGGAGGTGTTGATTCATGCTATTGGTTTGCTTGAGGGTGCTGTTGAATTATGGATTATGTTGTACTGAGAGTTGTTTCTAATATTTTGCAGAGTTTTTATCTGAGGGTAGTCTCTATCTATTATAAAGAGTCCCTGTAGGCCACACTCCACACAAAAGTTCCATACATATCACATATCGCATATCACAGCACATAACACAGCTGTGCTTTGACAAAAACACAGTCAACATGACACATAAAAAAGAACAGTAAATCATAGACTAGTTACTCACTTCTACTCCATTTATTCTACTGGTACTTGACAATAAATATAATGACAATGACAAAGTTGATGTAGTATCTTTATCTTTATCTTTATCTTTATCTTATCTTATTGAAGAATATACTTTTTTCCGATTGTTTTTGTAATTGCTTTTCTACATCCAATCAAATCTGAACATAAAAACACTTAAAAACAAATGATTTTGAAAATGCATTTGTCAGTTTTACTTCTACACTTTAATAAAAACTGTATGTAATAGATGTCAAATTCTAAAAGAAGCTTCCGGGACTTTATTTAGAATCCAACATCTCTTTTGTTATTTCCTTCCAAATTTCTGTTTTATGTTGCCAGATTTGGTATGCTAAATGCAACTCAATTAATCAGCTGTCGCCCAGGGTGTGTGAGTGTCAGAGTTCAGAGCTCACAGGTGAAAGGTCAGAGAGCATCAGTGTCAACCAATGAGATATCCAGGATAATGGACATGCCAGGAGTGACGGTGCTGCTTTGCCCATCAGATTACAGATGGAGTGAGAGTTATGCCTGGAAAAAAAAAGGACAGAGAGAGAGAGAGACGAGGGGTGGATAGAGACAGAATGAATGAAGGGTATTTAAAGGAAAGATTAGAGATGTGTTTGCTCTCTTAAATGGTGTGGAAAAAAGAGGAGGGAGGAATTTACTGAGGTGAAGACAGAAGTGTTTTCTTCATTGTGAACTAGCTATGAGAAGAAGAAAAAAAGAGCAAAGCAGTGGTAGAAAGTGAGAAGGAGAGAAAGCAAAGAAAGGAGGAGAGCTAGAGGGGAGAGTCATGTGGAAAAGAGAGGAAAGAGGTATGTCAGTACTTACTGTAGATGGCAGGTAGCCTGAAGCCTGGAGCCAGCATGTCTGTCAGAAAGAAGTGCCCAGGTGTGTGTGTGTGTGTGTGTGTGCTTGTATGTAACCTGAGTGTGGATTATTGGGAGGGGGTTACATACCTATCCAACGCCAGGAAGAGCTTACCTGGAAGCAGGTAGTTACGATATACCGGAGCGTGTGTGAATCTATGTGTGTGAGGTCTTCCAGATCATCAAAGCATTTCCTCGCCTCGCCTGTGTGTGATTAAGGGTCACCGTGTGCGGTAATACCTCCCCACAAAGCAGCTAAATCATCCTGCATCCTCTTCACTTCCCTCACTCTGTTTTATGTCTACTCCCTTCTTCTTATTCACTTTAGCCCCAGTGCTTAACTTAATAATACTAAGTTAACGCCGGTGTTATGCAGCAGCAGGATGTACATTCCTCCTTCTGTTTTCCTCTCTTTCTCTTCCTCTCTTGCCTCTCCCTCTGTGGCGGTTTGTCTCTCCAGGGTATCTGCAGGTATAGATCCAGGCCCTTTATTGATGGATGAGTCAGCCTGGCCGCTGAATTATGGGAGGGATTATGGAGTAATCAGGACAATTCATCATACAATGCTCCCCTACTCACCCCAATCACAGCTACTCAGCAATATTGACCCCTGCTCGCTGTGTGCAGTCATATAGACAGGAGGGGGGATGTTATGGCTTCACAGTTGTTGTGTGTGTACGTGTTTTGCATGAGGTAGTGAAGAGGCAGGTTATGCGGACCTATAGACATTTTTGGAAATACACTTGTACACCTTCTTCCCAGTAGCTACTGTAGATGCAAGTCGCCTAAATTGTACAACTTATACTGTAGGGCTGAGGCCTCTGTCAGCAGAACCACATCATTTGTCTGCGCTTTTCAAAACCATTACAAATATGTTAATATGTTATAAGACCTTTATTGTTATTGTTACAATAATAACCACGTGGTCAATGATAGTGAACGTTTGCGGTCATGGTGAAAAGAAACCAGCGTCGACACTCAGTAGGAAACAGGAAACAGACAGTGGTAAGTGTATTTCCTAAAATGTTGAACTATTCCTTTAACACAGAACAGTCCACCATTGGGTCACTCATTACAAACGCATGTTGTTCAGCCAAAGATTCTTTAAACACATTTATTAACTTTCTTTTAAGTTCTAGTGGAGATGCCAAAGTTTCCAAAGAAACCAAGTACATGTCTGACTGAATTTTGGGGAAGATACTGTATATGTTTAAAATGATGTACAAGATATTGGATATTTATTCTTCTGGCTTGGGTTTAAGTCTTTCAGTGTAAACATAATTTATTTTACAATGAAGAACTGTAACCAGGTGATACAGAACATATATGCTACTCTCAGATAGATGCTTTTAACGACCCTACAGCAACTTCAGAGGGAACAAAAGGAGAAAACTGTATTTTAAAGGGTTATTAATGCTGATCCACAAAGAAAACTTACTCTGACCACTAAGAGTCTGTTCTTTCAGAAGCTAGAACAAAAACTAGAAACTTTCTCTGCTCTTGCCAGTCAAATGGAAAACAGAAAGGGTTCAGTTTATGTCAATCAGTCAGCAGACCTAACATGGCTGTCTTTCTCTGCCCTGGGTGCCTCCTTCCCTCCCCTCTAATCCTCCATCTTGGCTCCATGTCAAGCTGCCTTGTCCAGTTGCACAATATCCCCCCTCTGGGGCAGGCAACTGCATCCCCTCTCTGGCTCCATTAGTGCCACTCCACTGGCATAGCCGGCATTCTCCAGTGGGACCGTCATCGCTGGCCACTCCATTGGCACCCCTGTCACTCTCCAACCACCACAAAAGAAAACCTCACCTCCCTCCCTCTCTCCCTCTCCTGCTCACTTAGTCTTTTTTTGCGCCCCCATTTTCTTCCCCTCCTTGTCTCTCTCTCTCGTCACTCCTCTATTATCTTCCTTTTCTCTTTGCAGCACCTTTCTCTAAAGTTTTTTCCCTCTCACACTCTTTCTTGCCTACGCTCCCCTTCACTCCCCTACCTCTCTCTCTCTCCCTCTCTCTCTCTCTCCTCTCTCACCGCGAGCCTAACACATTGGTTTGGAGAGGCTTATGCAAGACCCTCATCCATGGTAATGATGCAGAAGAAACCAGAAGAGGAAACTGGGAGCTGACCGGTGATTCCTCCCAGAGATGTTGCTCACAAGTTCAGAGCCTCTCACATTATTTCACCAAAAGCTGAGTGTGTTTGAACTGACCACGGCGACCCAGGCTCATTAAAACACAAGTTTTACATAATGTTAGGACTTGAGCCAGAAAAAGGCCCACAACACATCAGTCGATGTCACTTTAAGAGAAGTGGAAACTTTAAAATCATTGTAAAACCAGCTTGTAGAAGGTCATAGATCTCAAATTTCAATTCACATGCATTCATGTATAAAACAAATGTTATTGTTGCATTCAGAGGAGATGAGACGTTAAAGATTTGTGAGGATTAATGTAAGAGACAGAGAGAATAAAAGAGAGAAAGTGTGACATAGTAGCTCTGTAGCTGCAGGCTGCTGATAGATCAGCAGGTTTGTAATCACAGGTTGGTACCCGACCTGTGTGTGTGTGTGTGTGTGTGTATATGTATGTATGTGTGTGTGTGTACAGTACGTGCATGCTCACTAGTGTCTAATGACAGGTTCCAACCCTGATGTGTCATTATCCAATTACAGTTTTCTCTCATCTCTACGGCAACACCATGCCCCCGTAATTGGACGGCTGCTCTAAAGAACTCTGACCTCTCAGCAAGTGTCAGGCAGAAGAACACACACCCACACACACACACACACACACACACACACACACACACACACACACACACACACACACAGGATGCCAGGGAGATTGGGTAATGCAGGATAAAACAGATGCTATCTGAAAGAGTGATCAGATAAACTATGCAAAGACAAGTTAGAACTCTGATCATATCATATCACTCCTTCCTCCTCACATCCTTTTTTTTCCCTTCTTGGTCTGTCTATCTGTCTGTTTCTCTGTCTAGTAATAACAATAACTGGGACTTATGTGCTTCCTCTCTTCACCCCCTCTCTCTCTTCTTGCTTTCAGTCTCGCTCTCTTACAAGTGTGTTGTCTCTAAATGGGCCTAAATGGGCCGAGTCGAAGGAGAGCTTTTGCGGTTTATAGTTCTCTTGAAGCTCTCTCTGTCTCTGTCGCTCTCTGTCTTCACTTTTTCACAAAAACAAAACACTGCGTTTTTTTCCCCCCACTGGCCCTCTTAAATATTTTACATGCTTAGAGGGCTTCACACCCTTTCCTCTCTTTGTTTTTGTGTCTCTGTGTGTGTTTGCATGCTGCAATGTTCCCAAAACTTTACGAGGTTCAATGCGATGGTAACACAAAGACAGATCCTCATCGTTCAGAGAAATTCAATTATGGACTATTGGCAGGCATGTGCAAACAGAGAGGAGAGAGACTTGAAGGAGGAGAAGGGGGGGGGGAAACAAGAGGAGACACAGAGGAGAAAATGTGTGTGGGTCTGTGTGCGAGTGCAGGTTTCTTCCTGTTCGTGGGTCAGAGGTCAGATATTAGAGGTCAGGGTCACCTGCGTCCTGACAGCTCATTGGCAGACTTTTTAAGAGTTTTTTAGAGTGTAGAAAGTGGAATTTTAGCAATTTGTTACAAAGAACATTGGATCAGATGATGTTTTTCATTATTAAAGCACTTTCTTTCATGAGTATAAGTGACTTTTTTTCCAGCATCTCTCTTGTTTTCACACATGGCTGCAAGATACTTTTGTGCTGCTGAGATTTTCTGTCTTTACCGCATTTCATTCAGCTGCAGTTATCGACTTGCAAATTGTCGATGCATTTTTATGTGTCTTCATTCAAATTCTGACTGCCCAATAGTAGCAGCAGCAGCAAAATTGATAATGATACCGACTTCATGTTTTATTGCTTTGGCCTGCTTTGAATTTCTCCTCATTTAATTTTTGTCTCTTATCATCTTCTTTTTTTCCCTCTGTCACTATCTCCACCAGGCTATGAGTTCACTATTTAGTTATTTTGTGAGTGTGTGTGTGTGTGAGTGTGTGTGTGTGGAATAGCTGACTGGAAATATTTCTGTAGTGAGTTAGAAAATAAAGACATAGGTAGCTTTTTATTTTGCGGCTAGGTGTTCTGTTCCAGGTTGTTACGGACAGAAGGCAGCAGTGAAAGTTAGACAACAGCCTTAACACCTGGACAGACGCACACACACACACACACACACACACACACACACACACACACACACACACGCACACACACACACACACACACATAACCATAATATAGTTTGAAAGAGAGGGAGCAGAGGAATGAACAACCCAAGGCTATGATGTCAGCCCGTTTTACAGCTCTCATAATTACTAGCAGCGCTCTGGGTGGGTGGGTTACTGTCAGAGTGTGTGTGTGTCCAACAGTGCACATAAGATTCCTGTCAGAGTTGCCTTAGTGACCCGCTAGGTAACACTTGGTGTTTCCCAGACATCTTAGCAGCTCAGGATATCGTCTGTCCATGTACAGGACTGGACAGTGTGAGTGGTGGAAGATAATCAGTTTGGAGTTTCCCTCATTAGTAAAACCTTTATTCGCACTGTTTCCAGTTTGTGTTCCCATTATTTTCCCATGCATCTTTGGGAAAACTGGAGGAAAACCAACCTGCCAATTCCTTTTGATGAGTCAGAACCCTCCTTTACCTGATAAATGCTCTGCATGTTGTCCAAAACTTTTCATTGCTTGGCTTTGCTTTGGCATAAAGATGTTTTTCTACAAAAATCTTTTTTTCAGGTTCAACATAATAAACCAAACTGACTTGTCTCAACACAAACAATTGATGATCTTATTATTAAAATTGTTTTTTATGAAAGTCTTTTTATTCCTGTATTCAAAAGTAACCCAAATATCTCATATGTATCTGTATCTAATTTTGCTCAACACAAACAGCTGTATGAGAACTTTTCCTATCCAAAATAATTATTTAAATTATGCAAATATCTGATCAAAGAGTTGTTTAGAAGACTAAATAGTCTGAACAATGATTCAGAGACAATTTTATACACTTAATAGTTTTATTAAGTGTTACCGAGACAATTTGTTTGAGTACTGAGGTTTGATTCTCAGCAGCACATCTGAACACTGTACTCTGTAAAGCTCTGCAGTTGTTATCTTATAGCAGACTTTTTAGTGCAGAAGTCAAAGCATTCATGTCATGAAGACATCTAACTTTACTTCTTAAACTCTGCTGACAGCCATCAGCTTCATACTGGTTTAGATTAGATCAATACTATCCATTGTGACCCCAAATGAACCAGTGGCAATGCAGTCAACTTTGCTTGAGGCAAGCTACAGGCTTGGTTAAGATGATTTTGGTGCAGTATAAGGTCTGTCTGTGTGTGTGTGTGTGTGTGTGTGTGTGTGTGTGTGTGTGTGTGTGTGTGTGTGTGTGTGTGTGTGTGTGTGTCATATCCCCCAAAAGATCAGCGGTAGCCACAATTCCTTTTGTCTTCAGCACCTGGAATACAAAAAGTAGTAGGAAAAGCGAAGAAGGAGGGGGGGAGTGAAGGAGTGATGGGATGAAGGGGGAGGGAAGAAGGGAG
The DNA here is from genome assembly GCA_029490765.1 of Euthynnus affinis. NCBI lineage: Eukaryota > Metazoa > Chordata > Actinopteri > Scombriformes > Scombridae > Euthynnus > Euthynnus affinis. Next base: position 19,692,715 of record CM055838.1, read on the forward strand.
GAGAGGAAAGGGTTATTAACCACAACACATTACCACCTGACAACCTGCATGTTCAGACAAAACCCACAAGTAGCAATACCAACTTGTGTGTGTGTGTGCAACATGCAGGCTTGTGGGGGTTCGTAAGTTCAGTGTTGCCAGCATGCCTCATTTGAACCGACTCTATATGCATGTGTGTGTCTATATTACTGTTCTGGTGTGTCATACTGCAGCTGGTGTATAAGACAGAGGGAGGGAAATACATTGAATCTGCATTTCTATAATTACAGTAGCGCACCCATCTCCTGCTTCATTTCCCTCAATCGGCTCTCTGAGGAGATAAAAGCCATTGGGTTGGCTTGGCTGATTTTTATAGTGTTTCGACTGGGCTGCATTCCTTCTTCTATGACTCCTCTTACCTTCCAACGCTTTTATTTTCTTGTTATGCTTCTTGTTGTTGTTTTGCAAACGCTTTGAGATTAAAATTCTGAGCATATCTTACAGGTCCTTAGCAATTTCTGTTTTTATCCACTCACATTGATGCCTTATACACTCCCCCCCCCACCTCCTTCTTTCTCCCTTCTTCCTCCTCTCTGCCTCTACATCTCTATGAGTTGATGGGGCAGAAACAGACAGAGACAGGTGATATCTGATGCGCTGATGGTGATGATTGTCGCTAGTCAAGCAGAATAGATGGGTCTAATTGAACGGTGCATTTGGTTTGTGTGCATGTGTGTGTGTGTGTGTGTGTGTGTGTACGGGGCAGTGGTTGTGCAAATGGCAGCCGTTTCCATGGCAGCAATTAAGCGCTGGGAGGTTTCAGGTCAGGGTTAATTAGCATGCAAAGATGAAAGAGAGTCAGATGAGCAGGGCTGGACGTTTGATCGCTGTTTGTCCTCCATGACCACTTATGTACATGTGTGCATGAGTGCGTGTGTGTGTCCAGACGTTTCAAACGGTCTCTTGAATTTTCTTTATCATCCACAATAAATATTCTACTACTAATATACTTGCACCAAGAGTTAAAATCCTTATCATCGCCTTTAAGACTTCACAACCTACTGAAGTTGTGCAAAAAATAACAGATACAAGTCATTTTCAGTCCTATTAAGATTTTATTACCTGCGAAACAGGACAAAACATGACTCTGTCGACAGCACAAGAGCTAAATTACATGTTGCGTCTACATGAAGCTCTCGACCGTGTCCTTGTTGTTGCCCCAGGGGAGAGAAAATCCGCTGCTCTCTCTGTGTTGTAACAGATCGAGGAAGTCCTCCAGCCATCTATTTATTGCAAAGCAAATATGGTTTACACTTTGTCAAGTTCATTATAATTGTTCTTTTTGCTGAGGGACAGCCCAGTGTCAAAAAGAAGGTTGATAGATAATGAGGACACTGCTTCAGGTTTCTGACCGAGGGGGCGTACAAATCACCTTTGGGCAGTCCCACACTAGAAATAACAAAGAAGCTCTGCTCCCATAATCACGCCAGCATAAGTATCCTCTAATTTAGAGTATAAAAAGAGTGATGACAGCCCTGCACAAAATCTTGTATTGAATTACGTTACAGTATATCCCACACATTTAGAGGACTTGATTGCTGCTTTCCAAGTGATATGCACCTTACAAGATAATTATATATTTAATAATGTATATCATACATTATTAATTAGGGCTGGGCGATACGACCAAAATCTCATATAACAATATAGGTCATTTCATATCATGATAACGATACACATCATGATGTACCACATGTTCTGTAAATTCAATGAATAAATATTTTATATAAAATGACCACATGGAAAGGCCTGTTTCTTATTATATTTTGAATTATAACACTCGACAAATAAAAGCTACTGACTCATATTTGATTATTTTCTCCTTTCATTTTACAAAGCGTCTTCAGATGATGGTAGATGTTGCTATAGAGTGTGATTTGCGACACCACGATATAAACGATATATATATAAAATGAAACTATATATGTTTTTATATCATGAAACGATATATATCGTCATATCGCACAGCTCTATTATTAATGTGTATATATATATACATACACACACACGCACACACACACACACACACACACATATATATATATATATATATATATATATATATATATATATATATATATATATATATATATAATAGATAATAGTATATTTTCTGTTTGTTTCTGTTATGTTATCCAACCCTTTAATCACTCTAGTTTTGCATGCATTTCTCTTCTCCTCAGTCACTTTCTCCTTTCTTTTTTTTCTACTTTCCCTTTCTGTGTGCGCTCTGCTTTCTCTTTCTGAACTATAACAGCTCAATGCTCACTGCAGAGGCTTTCAGCTCTGTTATTCACAGCTCAATGATACAAATCCTGCTGTATGTGCCTGTGCACGTGTGTGTATGTGCATTTATGGTGATTGATATGCATTAATGATGTAAATCGAACAGCCATTAAAAGCTGGGAAACTGTAAGCACTGCCTTGAACTGTGACTATTAGTCTGAAAGTTTCCGGTGTTGGCAAAACACAAGGGACTGCAGTGGCAGATGTTAGGCAAAAGTGTGTGTGTGTGCATGTGTGTGCATGTGTGCGAGGACTAACAGTAGCAGGTGGTAAGTTTATTTCACCCCTCTGGCCCAAACTCATGGTCACGGGGGGATTGTGGAGCAATCTAAAGCTCAGCTGTTCTCGTGCTGTAACTACATGTGTGTGTGTTTGTGTGAAAATAAGCTCTGGGACAGATTGTCTTTTTACAAGGGCAACAGAGTTTCAAAGAAAGATCTTTCCTCCTCTGTGATAAAATGGATTGAAACATAGACATAAATATCTCTTTTTAACTGCCTGTACTGTATCATCTGCCCGTCTGAACCATAGTAATCTTCTCTAAGCAGGTAGTTCAATTCTTTACTTTAGCTCAAGTGTTGCTTAACCTTTCTCTAAATCAAAACGTGAATGAGATTGTTCTGCAGTCTCACCTTTTGACCGAAGCTCGTTAAAGCTAATTACTAATCTGGTCATGTGGAAACCCAGCAGCAATCAGCAAACAATCTGCGGCCTTGACACGCAGTTTAAGTAGCCAGAGCCCGGTGCTCCAGATGGGCAGGTTTGCTCAGCTCAACATAAATGAGGGTCTGACAGCCCAGGAAGGACAAAGGCGACGATTACTGAAGTGGCTGTCGGCAAAAGAAAGGATGATGGAGGAAAAAAGAGAAAGGAGAGCTTGTTTGTTATTAAATTCTCTCTTCCTGAGGTCAGTGACACAGAGGCTTTTAGTGGCTGCTGGAACCACTCTCCTGCAACACCCTGTCTAATTGGTTAACGACATCTGATGTCATAACATGCCTCCCCCTCACCATGCCAACATCTTCCTTCATCCCTCTCTTTATGTTGCCTTCTCCTCTCTTGATCCTTCTGTTCTTTAAACTCACCCGTTCCTCCCCTTTAATCTCTCTGTTACTTAAGGCGGGTATTGATTGAGGGAAACAAAATGATGGTGAACAAATCTTTTCTTCCTCACTGCTTCTTTGTTGAATGAGTCAATATGTACGTGTGATCATTAAAATTCCCTCTATATTAGTGTTTTATAAATATCGGAAATCCTTTCACACTGTCAGCAACCCCCTGCTTATGTCCGAGGCCTTGCTTAAAAGTGAGAGATACACATGCATGCATATGTAACCGGCTCATACGGTATTTAATACTGCCATTAAAGTAACAGAAAGATTATGATTCAGTTAATACTTAACACAAAGAGCTGAAGATTTCCTCCAAAGGAAAATGAAATAATAGCATTGCAGGGAACACAACTCTTAAACTAGGGTATTGCACATAAATGCACAAGAAGTCATGCATGCAAACACAGCTGCAACTAACAATTATTTTAATTTGTTGATTAAATGTCTATACAATGTCTGAAAAAAGTCACTATTTTTGTCCAGCCAACAGACCAAAATCTAATTTGCAATAATTCAAAAATGAGAGAAAAATTCACATTTTTGAAAGCTAGAAAACAGAAAAATGTTTTTGTTGTTTTTTTTAAATAATTTTTACTATATTACAATTAATTTATTCTAAAAATTGTTTTTGATTAATTATATGTCAGTTGATTAATTAAGTGATTGTTTCAGCACTACATCTCCAAACACTGTTCACAATCTTAAAGGACTATACCTGCCATTTTGCCTGTTTTAGCTCATTTAATACAAATCACAAATACGCAGTAAAATAGCAGACTGATTTGAAAAGTCTACACTGCATTACTATTCAATTATAATGAAACAATAACAAATACTAATGCAGACTTAATGTTCGGTGTGATGGATTACACAACTCAATCAAGTTTTTGCGACTTTTTATTGATTTTTATCATTTACAGAAATTTATAGATGCCTGGAAAAGTAAAAAAAAAAAATACAATATACATTTGAAAAATAACAACAGGAACTTAAATCATATGTGATTTGTAATGAGCTGAAACAACAAAAAACAACTCTGGTAAGGCCATTTAACTTGTGAGGCTTTCTACATGTCCATGTGTGGACCCTCATGTCTGCCGGCCTGGCCTTCTATCTGTCTATCTTTCTTTCTGTCTGGCCTTTAGTTACCTAAGAACCCTGGACCAAAAATAACAACTCACTGTCAGACCTCTCGTTGCTACCTTCTCACATAGCCCATAAACTTAACAGCTCTCCACACCGCTTGTGCTGGTACTGTACACAGACACAAAGTGCAAGCCAAGACCAAAGCGCTCCGGCAGAGGTCTGTTTCCTATTTGCCGATCTGGTCGTTACAGTCTTCCATTTGCTCATCATAATTGCAATTCACTCACGAGCCACTGAACTGGGCTCATCCCCCACTTCACCCACGCAAGTGAACGTCTCATCACTCAAAAGCTCAGTGAACCTTGTTCAAAATACTGAACAAGTACCCTCCTTCTCAAAACCCCAATTTCTGACCCCTCCTCCAACCCTGGGGGACAGCAGCAATGACCCATATGTTGTATGAAGCATCAGAAATACATCTGAACCCCTCTAACCCAATGTGCACCCCCCCCAACAAACACACACACACACGTTTCCTTCCGTATATGCTCTGTTCTCTCCCCAAGGAAAAAAAACCTAACAGCATGCTCCACACGTTTTCATCCTGTAGAATGTATTGAGGCAGACATGTATTCATTCACTCAATTGCACACACACACACACACACACACACACACACACACACACGCACTGACAAAAGACAGAAAAGGGAGTAATGGGCTTAGTGCAGCAGAGCTTCATGTGTGTCATAATCTTGTCATGATACTGTCCTAATCCTCCTCTAATCCACTACCCTTCTGGAAAGATGAAATTGGGATTACCCCTCTATCTGTCTCCATTACACAAGCATCTTCTCTTTCAGTGTGTGTGTGTGTGTGTGCGCGCATGTGTGTGTGTGCGCGCTATGAGGTATTGCAGCATTCCCCGGAATGTCAGCTATCGTCATGCTCTCAGTTTTTTTTCCGCTGATCCCAGGGCTCTGGTTTTCCTACTGCTGGTAGACATGTGTGTGTGTGTGTGTGTTTGCCGCTGGGTGTCTATCTCAGTATAAGTGTTGTTCATGTACATAAATACGAGATTGAGAGAAAATGTCTTTCTCACAATGAAGAGAATTTGTCTTCTCCTGAGACAAAAGTGACATTTAAAGCAGAGCAATAATGGCGAAACACACACACGCACACACACACACACACCTCAGTGGAGCAGATGGCCGCTGTGTGTGTTTGTTTGCGCTCAGATGATCATTCATATGCACAGCAAAAATTAACATACTAACAAGCTGCCTGTGCATATGTGTGTGAGTGTGTCAATCTTTGATTATCACTGTGGTCATGGGACAGAAGCTGAATCTGTGTGTGTGTGTGTGTGTGTGTGTGTGTGTGTGTGTGTGTGTGTGTGTGTGTGTGTGTGTGTGTGTGTGTGTGTGTTAATAACATAGGCTCCACTGACCATGACTGGGGCATGAAGAGGCAACCCGCTGCTGTCTTACTTACATAAAAGTGGCATCTTTACAACTCCTTTCCCCTCAGGCTTAAAAGAAGAAGACAGAGATGGATAGAAAGAAAAAATAAATTGAGAGAGATGAGTTTTAAAAAAAGAAAAGTTAAAGAAATGCTCCAAGTTGGATGGAGAGAGGAAAAAGGGATAAGGTGAAGAAAAGCTGAGTAAAATACAAAGGAGCGGTTTAAAAAAAAAAAAAGAAGAAGCAGTAAAGTGATGGTGAAAGGAGACGAGAGGCAGTCAGGTGGGCAAATTAAAAGAGGAAAGGAGGTTGAGGGGCAGCGCAGTGTGATGGAGAAAGAGAGAAAGCTAAAAAAAAAAAAGATGAAAGAGATAGAAAGAACCATACAGTATTGTAGCATGAAAAGGCTGTTCTGACTTTTTACATGCTAGGGGCAGAGATGGTCTTAAAAGATGTAGAAATGAACAAAGCTCAGTGTGTTTGTGTGAGTGTGTATGTGTGTGTGTGTGTGTTCTTGCCCTCAAGCTTTCGGCCACTAATGGGCAGCAAAGTCTTTGTTCCTGGTTTTTAAGTAATGGTGCACACACGTACACACACATACGATTTATTCATCCTTTGTAAATAACTGTCTTGCCTGTATTGCTACCCTCTGTGACTTAAGTCGTTCATGTTTGTGCATCTTTTTGGTGTGTGTTTGTGTGTGTATTTTGTGTATCAGCTTCTGGTGGTTGATTGCTATCGCTTCGAGTCAGATTCTTGCAGGTCATTGGCTAACAGTTGCCCAGGGAGACAACTCAGCAGGCCGTGATTGGCGGTTGATCCTAACACGGTCTGACAGCCTTGTTAGTGCAACCTGATTGGTCAATTAGTAACATCACTTACTGGGAAAATCCCTGGAGAGAAAGAGAAAAAAACAGGAGAAAGAGGAGGGTGATATCAGTTTATTTTAGTATCTCTAACTTTGTTTAATTCACTTTAGAGGGACATTTTTTAAAAAAAGCACTTTCCTGCTTTGTGTTTGTGTCACAGTAAGTGAAGTGTTTATTGGAGGAAAGAGGGAGGTGGACAGAGACGGGGGGCAGAGGGCAGGGGGAGAGGATGGGAGGGGGGAGAGGATGGGAGGGGTGGGTGTGTTGTGGAGACAGATCCAATCTCTCCATAAATTATGAATGTGTTCCGGAGGAAAGCATTCAATAAGCAAATGCCACATGGTACTGAGTCAAGGAATCCAACTGTGTGTGTGTGTGTGTGTGTGTGTGTGTGTGTGTGTGTGTGTGTGTGTGTGTGTGTGTGTGTGCGTGCATGTGCCTGCGTGTGTGTGTGTGTGCCCACATGCTTGTGTGCAGACATACTCAGTGCACTCGTGATTTGCTGCCTTGACTAACTACAACCAACAAATAACAAAAATATGTTGTATTAGGTGGATGTTTTTCTTGTATACATGGGCTGATTTATTTCAGTTTTTAGTCTTTAAAAAGTTTTTTTTAATCCTGGTCACATTTATGTATGTAACTTGAATATAAATATAATATAAACATTCAATAATACAAAAGTCTGGAAGAAATCTCAATTTAAAAAATTTACAGCACAAATACTGTCAAACTATTCCTTATTTTTAAATTTATTTCAATAAAGTCTGGTGCATAATCATCAGCTCTTACTATTTTTTCCCCTATTTTTCTCCTTAGCTAAAAAAAATGTTTTCTGCAAAAAGACTTCATTTAGCAGCCTCTTGCAGTTGAGAAGACAACTGAAAATTGAATCTGCACCTTTTAAGAAATCTGGATATTATCTGTGAAAATGAGTCAAAACCAAAATCAGTGAGCTTTAGGTGCGCATGACCTAATAATCTAGCCCTCTTAATGTCATTAGCTTCTTTGTGCCATTTTCATTTGCACAATTGGTTAGTCACAGAGAGCATGAGCAAAGAGGAAAGCCTTGTATTTGTGTGTGACAGAACATGCCGCTAAGGTCCATTTCAAAGTACACCTCTGTTTCTGCCCCTCTGTTCCCTCCGTAATGTAATTCCAATCTTTCCTTTGGCAGCTGAATGGCCACTGCTGTGTACATGTTTGCCAATGCTGCTTGTAATAAAGTTGTGTTGTTTTGAAGGCCAGCCACAAACGACTTAATGAACTTTTTGAGCTTGTGAGGCTGCTGTCTGTGACCGTGTCAATAGACTGGCTAATAAAGTTATGTTATCAGGATGACAGGCGGCCTGCATGGCCTGCTGCTTTTAGAGACACGCCACGCTGTGTGTGAGTTAATAAAGTTATGTGTCCTTTTGAATGGGTGTAATACAGTTGCCGGGGGTGCTGCTGTGTGATGATAGCATTACAGAAGGCATTTTGATTGTCAGGGCAATAGACTTGAACCAAATGCCTCTCAGTATGATGAGGAAGGCCAAAGAGAACAGAGAGTGTTCCCCATTTGCTCTGTGTAAACTGTGTGCAGCGATTCTGTTTGTCTGCTCGGTCTTAACACGATGGACAAACAGAGAAACCGCAAATAGAAAGATGATAACATAGACATGCACACGAAACAGGAGTGAAGATGTTTGGTATGTGGCATCTGTGTCAGGTGGAGCTGAGAAGGGTTGACACCTCGTCAGAGAGTCTGGGAGAGGAGACAGGAGATCTCACTATGTGACACCACTGCTTTTTATAGACACAGGGGAAGTAGAGATAGATCCAAATGGATCACCTTTGCCTCACAGGGCCCCTCTGACCAGTTTGTGACTGTCTGTAAAAAAATACTTGTGGTCACGTACAGTGAGTTATAGATCCATTTTTTTAACCAGCTAGTCTCATTTAGATCAAGACTTCTTTTTCAAGAGATCAGAGAACAAAGATGATACAACCCTGTATGGCTAAACAAATGCAAGGCAACTAACATTCAAGCAAGAAAAAAACTTATAGAAAATCATGGTAAAGTAGTGGTTTTCTGGTTCAAATTTATACTTTTATACTGCTTGAAACTCTACTTACTAAATACCTAAGTTCAGAATACATATGTTCAGCCTTCTGTGACAAATTCGTAATTTTAGTCTATATTTTATAAATACAGTTGACCTAAGCTGACTTCACTTGAAACACATCTGACAATAAATCTGTAAAATCTACATATACTGTTTGTTCATTCTTTATAAAAGGTGTGCAGTGCCTGAATAGTATTGCCAAAATTAGTATGCACATTAGGAACACCCAAGGTTAAGCAACCGTTGGATCATCTGCCATAATTGCATTAAGCAGAGATGAGATATAGTTTGGAGAGTAGAATTTCATAGATTAATTCAGTGAGCTATATCCTGTCTTCTCTCTGAGGAAACTCATCTAACTTCGCAATAAAGAAAGCGATGATGTGTATTAAAATTCGCCTTTAGTGATTAAGCACAACGCACGGTTAGATCGAGTTTAACAGCTTGAGTGTTTGTGTACATGCAGAGTTTCATTTTGTGCATGTTCTTATGTTCTTTTGTGTCAGTGTGATAAATGGATCCTAAAGCATAAAAACATCACACTGGCTGAACACACAATAGGTTGTCGACATTTATGTGTGTGTGGTTGGCATGTGCACATACATGCGAGCATAGACGCTTATGTGTGTACGTAAGTGCGCTCTGCGCTCAGCATGAGTGCGTAAATGAGGGTGAATGGAGCGCTGCATGGACACTAGCCCTCTATAGGAGATGAATGTGCTGACATGACAGTGATACATGGAGATGTTTACAGTAAACTGAGAAAAGGAGAGAGACTCGACCTCAAGGGGATAAAGGGAGAGAAAGAAAAAAGGGGAAGTGAGGGATGGACCCGGCCTGTAGGAAGTTTTTACTGAACTCTGTTGAGAAAATTGGCAAAGTTTATATTTATAAATGAGGACAGTTCATCCATCTCTCTCTGTCTTTATAGTGAAGCTGTTCTCTATCTGCTCTGTATGATATCACCAGAGGAATGTAGTTATTATGTGAGCTGACAATGCTCACTGACATGGTTGGCTCACGTTCAGCGCTTGTTCAAACAGCGAACATACACATACACACACACACACACACACAAAGGTGCATGGGCACATTGAGCCTGCTCGTCCCATCCCATTACTGCGGACAATCCCTACAGTGTTTGTGAACTGTTACACTGGTGCACGCTTATGTTGCTCAATACATTCTCATGAAACACATAGACAAGTCAGGAGTGCAGGAAACCCGACTGCAAACATAAGACTACTACGAAATTAGTGTCCCTACAGTAGCGTTGTGGACTTTTTAAGACTTCCTTAGTTTACAATCGAGCCCTGTGGACTGTATGGGCTGTAGTAGCAGAAACTCTATCCTTTTAGGTGAATTCGTTTTACAGCAGCGCACCGCTCAGTGCAGCTCTGTATACTCAAGCACAACTAGCGTATAATGTGATATTGGCTGGCTTTAGGAGACTTAGCGCTCCTGCTCTTGATTTGTTGCAACTTTGTGGGAAAGTTGACTGTGAGTGGGATAAGCCCATATTGCCTGCCCCTGTGAGTGTGTGTGTGTATGCGTGTGTGTGTGTGTGTGTGTATGTGTGTGTGTGTGAGCTGATGGATGAACTTGCAGTCTGGTAAGCAGGGACATTCCCCTCTCTGTTCTCTCTCTGTTCCATGGAAACCAGACGGGAGGGCTATGGTGGCCCACAGGAGCCAAATGAGGCGGCAATAATGCAGCGCTTAACCCCACATTGAAAAATGACTTCATTCTCTCATCAATAGAGCAGTTTCTAACGCCCCGCCACGCTTATGCATGCACATACACATGCACACACACACACACACACACACGCACACGCACACACAAGTACATAAATACACACAAACACGGATGCGTATGGAGTTGAAACGTGCAGTGGGTATTTCCCATGGTTAAGGTATGATACAGTTAACTATTATGCGGTTCAGACACACACATACGCACACACACAGATGCACAGCCTCTCATGCATACACAGTATGCGGTATGCTGCAGTGCGGAGAAACCAGTTTGTTCTTTGGGTTGATTGAGGCTGGTTCTGAATGGAGATGTGTACATTTCTCTTTGTTTAATCATTGTGTCAGTGTGTGTTTAGTTAATATTCAAACAGTGTGTTGCTTTCTGCTTTATTAGGCTTCTGATTAGCTAGCCTAGCAGATATGAATCTCCCTGGGATCCATTAATATTAAATGGAAATACAAAATAAGCAACAACTGAGTGTGACAGATCAGACTACGCATTTCAGCTTTTTGTAAAACTCTTCGTTTTCCAAGTGCAGTTGTCACCTAATTACTCTCAAAAAAATTTTTTTTTATCATTCAAGGTCATTTTAACACATTACCACACCCACTAGAGCCTATTGATCGGGCCAGAGGTCCAAGATGTTAATCCAACCACAGCTGCTATTTGTGTGTCCGTGTGTGTGTGACAGAAAGAGAGACTCAAAAGGCTCTTTAAGATGCTCCTTCTTTCTGTGTCCAGTGGCTCTTTGCTCACTTACTGCTGCTATTGTATGTCTTTCTTCCATTAGTGTATTAGTGTGTGAGAGAAAAGGCAGAGAGAGAGAGAGACTTGAGGTGTACTGTAATATTATAAGTTGAGCCCTGAGGGCAGCTAAGAGCTTTTAGAGAAAGAGCAACAGGGACTGATGACAGAATGGCAGCCAGGCGTGACCGACAGACAGACAAGAAAATGAAGAGAACGGAAGACGAGAAAGAAGAGAAAGAGAGACTGAAGAGGGGAGAGGGGAGAGGAAGAAAGAGGACATAGAGAGGTTATAAAGGGAAAAAATGCCTTATTTCTATGGAGTCAACACAGAATAATAAACTCAGCAATCAGGGATTTCCCTCCCTTGCTCTGTGCGTGTGTGAGTGAGTGTTTGAGCGTAATTATTGGTGTTTCTTAGATACCACTTAGCATCTGTATATTTACCTGAGAAAAATAGGGTGTGCATGGTTTTATCTAAAAAAAAATTTGCTTGATAATCATGTATGTGTGTGTATTCTGCCGAGTTTGTTTACGTGTGTGGTTACTCTCGTTTCAGACCATCTGTAGTTGTTTTTTACATGTGTGTGTCCGTGCGTGTATGCGTGCTCATGTACATTTGTGTGTGTATGTGTGTGCCCGCAAGCCCTCGGGCAGCCTCTTTATACTGTCTCCTCTGTGAGGGCTCGGATTGAAAGCGTTTTGAAATGATAACCTAGAGTTATGAATGGTTGTATACGCTAGAGAGAGAGAGAGAGAGACATACAAAGAAAGGAAGGAGAGAGAAAGAAGAAGAAGATACAGTAAATGGCTGATGAGCAGAATAAAAAGGAACAGCCTAATTCAATAAAAAGAAAACGTGCAGGGGGAATAAAGTCATTATTTGGAGGTGAGAAGTCGCTCCTTTATTTCCTTACAAGTGAATTGTTTTCTTATTCACCACTCTGTCTTCCCTCCTTTATCTGTAGGAATGGAAATTGGAGGGAGAGCAAGAAAGAAAAGAAAAATTAAAACAGATAAAAGGTTATGGGGGAGCATGTAGACGAGCGCGTGTGTGCGTGAGCGAGGTGATAAAAGAGGACAAAGTGCACGAGAAGTGAAAGACAGAGGCTGGTGCAATGTCTTGTTAACCTGTGTGGTGGGTGACAATAGCTCAGTAGGACCCCTGCACTCCCAGGCCTGTCTCAAGTGCTGCCTGTCAGTATTTAGAGTGCTCTCTTTCTAGTCAGGCAGCCCGCTCCAGTGCCTCACTATGGCCTCAACTGGGGCCTCCCAAGACCCCTGCGGTAAAAAGAAACAATGTCACTACGCCAACCTCTCCAGTCCGCTACGACCAGCCCCACTGTGAATGGCACAATGAATGTAAGCAGTGCGGTTAAAGTTGCACCATTTTCCTTGAAAGACGTCTGCGCTGTGTTTAAGTGGTTATCTTGTGAGTTTTTATACAAGTGGTCATTTCTGTGCTGTTTTTGGCAATACACTTCCTGCAAATCACCTGTCAATCAAGTAGACAATTCGCCAGTATGGGGCGCCAGTATGCGTTGCATTCAATGTCAGATGAAAGTTGCAGTTTCTGTAGGTCACTAGTGCCACATGAGACTTTGTCTGTGTGGTTTTTCTGTGCAGTCAGACCCAGTTACAGTAGATGGTCAAACCCTTTCTGTAAATAATATTCCACGAATTCTATCCTGTGCACATTGCCAGGTTTTACTAACTTGTGAACCTGACAACCCTGTAGGTCACACACTTTTGCCTGCTGTTTGCCAAAGTGGTTCTTCTGTTTATTCCAAGCAAACCACTGTTGCTGCTGCTGGAAACATTAAACGCATCACTTCCTGTGCTCCAGAGGAGATTTTCCTGGGAAAAATGTATGTCACTTTCAGACAGAACTCATGAGGTTATTTTGTCGACATGGGAAGTCGAGTGCGCAATATGATTGGTGTTCAAGCGGTTAAACTCATATAAACCACAGTTGCTAAGAGACTGGCAACATAAATGGACATCGCCTTGTTCTCTTTGTCAAAACTTTTGAGAGATTTTGTGGTTTTCTCCATTTTCAGTGTCATGCTCGGGAACAAGAAAATAGTCGATGACAAAGACCATTGAAACTGTCATTTGTCTTAAAAAGTTCACACACACCAAAAAACTTCACATACAGAGTGAAAAGTGCATCAACTCTTCTGGTGAACTTAGTAAATATGGTGCACCATCAACTGATACATTAGCTGAAAGTCACTG